>JPFL01000581.1:3386-28775 GCA_000733385.1 Paramecium biaurelia
TTGCTTAATAATTACCATCTCTAAGATTTGCTTGGATAGATGGAAATTTAAATGAAGATCGATTATAAATGTTAGGAATAGAGAAATTTGATTAAGAAACTAAACTGACAATCTTCAATTTAGATTCAAATGCTAATGCAATATATAATGGAGATTTACATAATCTAACAACCATCTTTACTTTTTATAATGATTTCATTTCTATAGACTCCAAACATTTTCATTAAAAATATTCATACATCAAAAAAGAATAAAATAATTCTCCATCATAACCATACATTTAATATAATGAAAATACTTTAATCATTTTAATACCAAAATATGATGATCATCATATGAAAATAATCAAATAATTATAATAAGTAAATAGAAAATTTCATAATCAATTCAATGTTTCTTACTATGAAGCAAATCAATTCAAATTAATTTATTATTATAATTCTATAATTCATTAGCTGTCCATTTAATCACTTGAATAAGCCTTGAGGGAAATTGAATTGATCAACAATAATGTAAAATTTCCACATGAAATTCCATTACTTATAGGTGATCAAGATTTAATTGAATTTCTATTAATATAATAATAATAATGATAAACGATCAGATGATTAAGAGA
Source organism: Paramecium biaurelia (assembly GCA_000733385.1). Lineage (NCBI taxonomy): Eukaryota > Ciliophora > Oligohymenophorea > Peniculida > Parameciidae > Paramecium > Paramecium biaurelia. Next base: position 4,003 of record JPFL01000581.1, read on the forward strand.
TTAGAAAAAGAATTCGAGTAAGTCTAAGCAGCCATTGATGAAGGTATCATTGAAAACATGTCAGTCCAAATCTAATATGAAAACAATTCAGCAAACTATACAAAATGGAATGTTATAATCTATGGAAGAGAGAATACAATTTGGTAAGGAGGAGAATTCCCTGGTACATTGGAATTCACTTAAAATTATCCAGCTTCATCACCAATATATACTTGGAAGTTATACTCTAAAATGAGATTTCTACATATGAACATCTATTCTTCAGGCAAAACTTGTATTGATATATTGAATGATAAAATTGGATATACACCAGCTAAAACATGTGTAGAAATCTTAAAAGCATTAGAAGATTTCCTATATCGTCCTAATCCTAAGTCACCTACAAATTCTGAATTAGCTAAAATTTTTGAAAAAGACTTACCTTAATATGAAACCCTAATTAAAGATTTTGTTTAAAAATATATGGATGAAAAACAAAAATAAGAAAAGAATTGAGTATTATTGTTAAAATTATATATTTTTTATTTAAAAATAGATATCAAATTTACAATTATCATATTAATTGTAATCATTTAAATGCATTTTATTACTATCTACTTAATATAATATTAATCTCATTTTATATAGTCATTAGATGACTTTATCTAATGTAGACTAATATTCATTTTTGTTAATTTTATACTATAAATAATAATAGTATATAATTTTAAAAATTGTTAATATTAAAAACAGCTGATTTACTTAAACTGTTTAACAAGTGTTCCTAAATATAAACACTTTATATCCTATAGATACATTTTAGAGAATAAATTGTATTCATTATTTTATATATAAAAGGATATTTCAGATGTAAAATTCAACTATCATAATATATTTTGTATTTTTGAATTAAGATTTTACATTCATTTCGACCATGAACATTTTAAACACTTTGAATTCTACTAATTTTCAAGTTAATTAACATGTTTACAAGATAATTAGCATTTACAAATGTGTGTATGGAATTCCTATTCATTAATTTAATTTTTAATTTGTAATAATACAATTTGATTAATAGAATAATTAATTACCTTTTTACTTAATTGTATTATTAGTAGATAATAATACAGAATCATTCTAGTGTGGAGTCTAAATAAATATATTATTTTAAAAAGAGCTATCTTTTTTAAGAAGGATTAATCTAATCTTATTTTTACTTATTATTTTACATAAAATTATGATGTTATATTATTTAAAATAAGAGTTTCACAACTACAATATTCCTCTAACTATTTACATCTGATATTTACTAGATATATGATAAAAAGATAATTGAAACATGATCCTTGCAACAATAAAAATATATTCTAATCCATATTAGATTTATCATCTTAATAAATAATAGAATATGTATTCTTTAAATGACATAGTAATTGTCCATTTTAAAAATAAATATATATATATATTATAAAATTAATTATGGATAATACAGAGTAGGAAAGAAGAAGAATTGAGAGAAAATTGAAATACAAAATGCCAGTTACATTGAGATGGGGTGCTCTTCTTGGATTATTTGGAGGTATCATACATGGAGGTCTCAGTGGAGGAAGAACATTTTATGCATTCTCTCACAGTGTTGGTGGAGCACTTGTAATTGGTTTGGGACTATGCTATCATGATTTTTATTTATATTCCAGAACATATTGGTGATGGTTTTTTTATAATAATTATTTTCATCTAGGTATAGTCCATATTCTTAAAATTTTGTAATTCTCTTGATGAAACTTTGTCATATGGTGTATTACTCTTATAATAATAGTTTATAATTCATAAGAATCCTTCTTTATGACTTAATTCATTGAAGATATTTAATATCCTTAAAATAAGTATGCTATAAAGATAAAAAACACTTCTTGCAATATTTATCAAATGAGTTGGAATATTCAAAAATCCATTCTCAAATATGGTTGTTCTTCTTAACTTGCAATTAATCTTTTTGTTCACTTTTAGTTACTGTCCTTCTTAATAGTTCTTAAATTATTTTAGGAATTTCTAGTTGTCAATGCCATTTCAATTGCCTGTATTATAAATTATCCAATATTTACAGTCAAAGAGTCTGATTTCTATATCTTAAGTAATAAAAGCATTATATAATTAAAATTATCCAAATTCATAGCCAATATTATCATCTTTGTTTTAGAGGAGTGAATCAAAAATAAGAACAGATTTTGTCTCAGGTATATAATTAATCATATTCATAATAATTATAATTAAATTATATGAAAAATTTAGTTTTTTACTAACACTTTTATTACCATAAATTGTCATAACATTATCTCCTTTAATTATTTAGCCAATATATTGATATATCTAAGACAATGATATTTGAAGTTTATCGCCCATTTCTATTATCAAAATCACGTTAATTGTTTGATCAAGGAGGATTAAATAAATTATATAAAATATTTGAAATTCGTTTGTTCACAATCATGTTTATTAAATCATAAATCCATAATAATTATAATATCGTTCTTATAATCATTTAAATCAATTCTCTATTACATTAAATCTGAAAAGTTTTAGTTGTGATTAAAATGTAATGATAGGTTATAGAATATTTCAAATATTCTATAAGAAAAAAAGAAAATCCTAATGAGAATGCTCATAAGAAATCATCTAATATATGAATATAGCACTTTATATAAGTAATAAAGATAGTAATTAAATCATTATTTAAGTATTCCTTTCACAGGTGTCTTAGATGATGAAGGTACGTTGCCAGTGTAAAATGTTGAAATAAAGTCGACTCTTTAGGTTCTTTTAAATTTACAAATAGAATTTTGTGCTTTAAACTACACTGAGAAATCTCTGATTTGAACATCCTCAATATCTCCTTTTGGTTTGAATGGTTTATTTAACTGTAATTATGAGTTCATTTGTAATATTATAGCAATTTAATTAAAATGAGATTTAATCCTTTTTAATTAATTGGATCCGAATTCATCATAATTAAAATCCATAATTAAATTATAATAGACATTTATATTCTATATTCTGAAGTTTTAAAGATAGTTGATTGATAATTAATAATAACTGAAAAATGAAAAATACAGTTTATTAATCATGTTTTTAAAATGATTGATGAAATATCTAATTGATAAATGATAATGGCATCTTAAAAGATGTAAATAATTTTGTTGTAAGTTAATAAATTGAATGAAGAGAAAGGTATTTGAGAAGATAAAGAAAATGTGACTTAGAATGAATGAGAAACTTGTTTTTTATGCCACAAAAAAGGGTTTTAAAATATTAGTGATTATTTCAATAAAGAACAAGAATAAAATTAAAGTCTTACTATTAGTAAGATGATTCTGTTAATTAAATTAGGGTTTTCTATTATAATTTTTCAAAATTATAAGTGCAACAAAATATTGAATTAATATTTCACTACCTTCTTTGAATTATAATTAACCAATTATTGTGTTGAAAAACTAAGGCATCTTTTCAGTTTGGGTTGTGTTATTATTGGTAGATCAAAAAGTAAAAATTAAATAGAAAAAAAAATAAAAATTAATCTAGACATATCAAGAATCTGTTCTAGAGTCTTATTAAATAATATATTAACTTTCAATTTTAAAGGTAATAAAAATCAATTAAAAATTATAACAGGTTCAATCATGAATTAGATAACCTTAACTAGAAAAATTCAAGAAATATTGTTTAAAATGATTAAAAATTTTAGCAATTAATTTTTGTCATCTGGTGAGGAAATGTTAAGTTATTTGTGAAAATTGTGGAATTCACATATATAGGTTATATATTGCAGAAGAGGAGTTTGATGGTATGATAATAAATTACTCATTATATAATTTAGTATGTCATTTTTTGTTTTACTTCTCTTATTTTGGGTTATTAGCAAAATAAATCTTGAGGCCTGTCTTGTCATTTTTATCAAAACGATATCCCTAAGATATTTTAATGCTTTATGATAACTTAAAGAGTCTGCATTGCTATAGTAGCTTGTAAGGCATCATCAAAATCTACAAAACAGAGCAAATATTCTCTTCCCTTTTGAGTTTACTTCTTAATTAGACGTACTCTTTGGAACCCTGGATATGGACGAAAAATATCTAAAGAATATTTAGGTTTTATACGTGCCACTTCTCGTTCTAATGCATCATTTGGAATTCCTATTGTATTTATTATTGAAGATCTTACCATCAACATAAAGAGAATGAGTAGACTCTTTTTAAGGTTGAAATTGATAATTATCTCTAATCAATTCGAAATATTGATTATTGAACATTGGGTTTGGGTATGGGTTATTGAACATTAAATATATAAATATTTATTAATATATTAAATGGATAAGTCATAACCTATCAAGAGATCTTCAAAACAAAGAGAGAATGATTATTAAGAGAAACCGTAAGTAAGGCAATCATTTTGAAGTAGTCTAAAATAATGTAGGATACACAATAGAGCAGTTAATAATATATAATAACAGATGCCACTTTCGAATTAATTATAAAAGAGAGAGATGCATTAATAGAAAGATTAGAATCAGATTAAAGATAATTAAAATCTCAACTGGACCAAAAGAAATTAGAATTATATGAACTCTCATAAACATTTGCAGCCTAAAGAGGGAATCATCTCATCAAACTCTAATAATCTGGCGTCTAACTTCAGTAAATTCAGCCAGATATAGATGCTTATAAATGACTTACTTAATTAATTATATTTTTTTATTATTTAAAGTTTCACATATATATATATAATATTAATAACACAGTAGAGATATTATATTACTCTTTTCAATTCTACCCTTAGTATTTCTATGATTTATAACACAATATATATTACAATTTTTTATTAAATTTTATAACCAATGCAAAGAATATTGCTATTATTATTCTGTTTCTTATTTTTGAGCCAATCAAGATTCGTTGATGATATTGAATATCTAACTGAAATCAACAATAACATTGTTATTGGAATATTTACATAACCATCAGATCCAGACTATGTTGATTACCCAGCTAGTTAATATTCTTATTTGGCTGCATCATATGTTAAATTTGTTGAAATGGCAGGTGCTAGAGTTGTACCAATTCCTTATGAAGCTGATAATACCATTTTAGAAAAATACTTTTTAGGCATTAATGGTATCATCATCCCTGGAGGTGCTTCTGATCTTGATACTCCAACTGGTCCATCTAAATTTGCTAAGGCTGTTGCTTATATGGTGAATAGAGCAATCTAAGTGAATGAGGCTGGTGAAGTATTTCCTGTTTTAGGAATTTGTATGGGATTCTAAACTTTACACTATATCATCTCTGGATACAAAACTCCCTTCCTTTATAGAGTTTATGGAGAGAACGGTATTAGCCATTCTTTAGAGAATGGAAATAGAACTTTTGCATTATATAAGGATTTCGATGACGACACTTATTAGGCAATGCAAACTAATCAATATTTATATTATAGTCATAATTGGGGTGTAAGTCCAGACTTGTATAAAAAGTATCCCTCTTTGGATGCATTCTTCAGAATTACTGGAACCAATTAGGATACAAAGGGTTAAATATTTATAGCTTCTATGTAAGGTAAATAACATCCAGTATTTGGTGTTTAATATCATCCAGAGAAGAACATTTTTGAATGGAAAGTTTCAGCTCCTCATAGTTATTTGGCTGTTAAGGTATCAGCCAATCATATTGATGCTTTTGTTAATTATGCTAGATTAAATAATCATTAATTTAATGCAGAATAATTGAATAAGGCTGTGATCTATAATTTCAAGACTGTTTAAGAGAAGAATGCTTCATTCGTCTAAGTATACTTCTTTAAAAATGGGGAATTGAGTTTATGATAATATATGAAAAAGGAATATTATGAAAATTTTTAATTATAACAGTTAATTTAAATATTAATGAAGCAGAACAACGAAAACAATTATGTTAGAGTGTCATATAATAACTTTATGACAACACGTAGTCGATAGTTTGGAAATGAACTTACAAACTTTTAAAGACTTCCAACTCGTTCTGCTTCTCAATTCATATGTTCAAAACCCATTCTTAAAATGGAAGAGGAAATTATACCTCCAGAATTCGTAAACCCATATGTAGGTGATATATTTGAATACTTATGTGTCAATCAACATAAACTCATGTGTTAGACTCCATTTTATATGAATTTATAATTGGATATCACAAATCAAATGCGTTCAATTTTAATAGACTGGCTAGTGGATGTACATCTCAAATTTAAATTACAACCTGAAACCCTCTATTTAACCATAAATCTTATAGATCGCTATTTATCAAAAAATACAATCATGAGAAATAAACTACAATTAGTTGGAATAGCATCTTTATTCATATCATCTAAATTTGAAGAGATCTATGCACCTGAATTGAAGGATTTTGTGCATGTCTGTGATAATGCCTACACCAAAGAAGAAATCTTAGGTATTTTGTATATCCATATATAAATCTAGAAATGGAAAGTAAAATCCTCTTGACAGTCCAATTCAATTTGACCTACACCTCACCATTAAAATTCTTAGAACGATAAATACAAGGAGCCAACCTTTGTGACAAAATTAATTATGCATCTCGCATGATCCTAGAATTATCCTTACTAGACATTAAATGTTTAAAGTAACCTTACAATCACAAACTCATTAGATTTACTTCATCATTATTGGCCACCACCTCCATACTCCTAGCCATCAATATGCTTAGATCTCCATAAGTATTACCCTCATCTTTGCATTATATCGAAGACTAAGATGAATTAAGACAATGCTTATCCGAATTCCTACCTGTTATTTCACTTTTAAAAAGTTTCAATATGACTGCAATCAAAAGAAAATATCAACTTGAAAAGTTCAATAAAATTGCAGATGTGATCATATCTATCCTACCTAATTAATAATGAAATCCCAAATATATAATTTCAATAATAATCAAATAATTTTATCAAATTATAATTAAAATCCACATAGGTGAAACAAATTAGTTTCAATTAATTCAAGAACTAAAAGACTCTCTCAAACTATTTACATATTTATTTTAGTAACCTTATAATAATTATTTAAAGTCATTAATTTGTTGTATTATCTGATAGTGTTTTATCCTTTTATTTAAGTCACCAATCTAGATTCAATAGATTTTGATGATCACCTTTGGATTTGGGATATAAAAGATTGCACATGTTTATTGTGTGAATATTTTAAATCCTTTTAAAATGTTCCATAATATTAATATCCTCAAATAGGTGTTATTTTATATAGATATTTCTCTACTTATTATGAGGTTTTTAATCTATAATATGAATATAAATCTATATTTTATCCATAAAAAAGAATATAAATAAAATATATAAAAATATATCAATGTAATAAAACAAGAAGTTTACTATTCGTAGGTCTACAGTAATGTAAAAGACAAAGGTTGAAACAAGTAAAATAGAATATATCATTTCAGTTCCGTAAAAGCCTCTTTGTAAGATTGCTCAATAGGTTCCGATTTTGTAATCTTAATTAGAAAATACTTCAAATCTACTTAGGTATAGATATAAATTGAAGTATATTTAGTAAAGATGAATAAAAAAAGCTATAGAATGAAAATGAACAACTAAGATAATAACTTAAAGATAAGTGTTAAGAATATGATAAAAAAAATTCAAATATGAGTGAGGTATTATAATTCTTATTTCCCTCATAGCAAATTAAATAATTAGAAAGAGAACTGAAGAAAAGAGAAGAAGAAATTGATTATTTTCTTTAGAAAATTGATATTAAGGATAAAGAAATAAAACACCAAAAAGATCTTATTCTGAAATTGAAAGGCAAGAAGAAAGATTATAAAAAGAAATGTTTGGAAATATAATAATAGCATCAATAACATTAACATGATCCATTTCAATAATTATTAGAAATGAGGGCACTTCTACTATAACTAAGAATGACAGCTCAAGTGTTGCCACTTCTATAATAATAATCTAGATTACGATAATATTAAACTCAAGCTATTGATGTAGACAATATGAGTTATGAATAATTGATATAGTTGGAAGAATAGATAGGGTATTCCTTAAATGATTATTATTAGAACTGTGTCAAATGGTATAGCTAGAGAAGATATTAGAAGAATTCGTAAAAGAGTAATCCAACAAAGTGACAATATCTAAGGTGTATGCCCAGTTTGTCAATGTAACATGGAAATAGGTGAGAGGTACCGAAAACTTGGATGTAATCATTATTACCATTCTAAATGCATCAAAAATTGGTTATTGTAACATAATAACTGTCCTGTTTGCAAGCAGACTGTTGTAATTGCTATTTGATTATTAAAAAATGGCTGATTTATTATTCTATTATCTATTTTTCTCCAAAACATCATAAGTGTACCCATCTTTAAAGACTTGAGGTTTCAGAAGTATATTATCCTTTGATAAATTGAGATAATTATGGGGAACAAAAGGTTTAATTTCCATTTTCTCATGTATTTTACCATTCCATAGAAATACAAGAAAGTTAAGTTGAATGAATAAAAAGTTTACTAATTTAAATGAAGGAAATTCTTATTTATGAATAAAACAGATGAGTTTGAATTGTTATCCAGTAATCCCAAATTACATCATAATTAATGAAATATAAGTAATTCTGTTTTGTATTTAATTCTAAGGTTTATTTAGGCTTTCTCATTCTAAGAAATAATTTGCAATCTCTTCAAGGATAGATAAATTTGTAAGATTTCTTTTACTGTAGAACAGATATTGGGAATTAATCATTTACTTTCTCTATTGTTAATTATAGAAGTGTTCTCACCTCTAGTCTTAATAAAAATTACATTAGAATTAAGAATTAATTTTAGCTTAAATTTATTAGCATATTGGTTAGAAGAGGTTAACACTATTTGGATGCTTATACTTTATTATTTAGAATCTTCATGACTTTTTTAATTTAGCCAGATTAAGGAGATGTCAGGAAGTTGAGTTGAATATTTTTATCAAATAAAGTCTATAATATTAAATACATTAATTAATCTAAATTCCTGTAGCATTTTAGTTTTAATATTATTTTAATTTCATAATAGTTTTGAAATAATATAATTTATATAAAATATATCATGTAGAGAATACTTCTGTTTTTTTTTATTATAAATCAAAGTTATTCCAAAATATTTGATATTCGAATTATATTACTTATTAGAATATTAAGTTAATGAAAAAATGATATAACTAATTTGTTACCTAGCCTTAATTTCCCATAATTTTCAAAATGATAACTTAGGGTCTTTCAAGCCAAATATGGAGTATTTTGCAATAAAAAATATTTTCACTATTTTTGAGCAATTAATAAAGGTGTACTTAAAGATGGAACACCACAATAACAGGTGAGTCAGTCCCAAGATTATTTAGAAAATAATTAGAATATATATTTAGGTCATTAAAGAAGAGTCTAAATGTTCTATTTAATTCTCTATAAAAATAACGCAAATAAAACGAAATTAATTTATGTTGAAAAGTAGGAGATATATTGTATTTTTCTTTAAATTAATGATTGAAAATGCATTAAAAAATCAAATTGCAAATGCTAACAATAAAGCCAAGAAAATATATTCAATTTATTTTGAAAATGAAGATGAACATGACTCACTAGAATATCCATTTGCCTCAAATTCTTATTTACATGTGGGACATGTATCAGATCCTTTAGCTTTGATACATACAGGTTCATCAGTTTCTCCGGTAACTGGATCATAAGTTGTTTAAACCAAAATTCTTCTTCCTCCTTCTTGAATTGTGGATAAAATGGAGGTAACTCTAAAAGTTACTGAACCCCAAACAATTTTAGCCTTTAATAAAATGATAACTTATCCTTTTGTTGCATTAATCACTGAAACTATGGTTGCTTTCTCATTCAATCCATTACCAGTATACCAAACCTCAGTTCCAGTCAAATAATAATCCATACCAGCTGTTGTAACAACTTATTAGAGAACAATATGATCTTTTAAATGAAGATCTGGAGTTGAATTTGATGTGCATGTCAAATCAGTGCACCATCTCAAAACACTGTCTAGTTTTGGGTTGCAAGCGTAATTGGGAGTACAACCTGCCACGGATGTATAACTCAAAGGTTTGAATGATGTGTCCACTTAAGTACTAGTTGCCCTCTAAACTGTGACAGAAAATTCAAAATAGAATGTATACTTAACTTCCTCGGTATCTGCAGCATAAAAAACAATAGCATAAAATCCTTTGTAAATGAATTATGCACTGTTGGATGTTTGAACTAATCTAGTTCCTAATTCTGCACCTGGAATGGTGAATGAATAGTATCTCCATATTTCTGTTGTGTAGCAATCGCTTGATGGTGAAATGGGTAAATCCTTCACTTATACTGGATCAGCATAAGTATTTGAAGTGAATTTCCATAGTTTAAGATCAAGACATGTGTTTGCTGCTGTTTTCCCATCTTCTTAAACAAGACCAAATAAAGTTGGATCATTAAAGAGATTCAGCGCATCTTAATATCTCAAACTTACTTTAACATTAGATGTTCCTGTGATGAAGGAAACATCTCCTGTGAAAGCTATCTTTGATGCTCCACTGCCATCAGGATTATTAGCTGTTCCAAATTTTTCTAAGTATATATTGCATTTTGGATCATTAGGGTTTAATCTTTAGCCTAAGCAAAAAGAAACTAAGAATGCTACAACGATTAATGCTTTCATGTTAATTAAATTTATGCCATAATCTAATCTTAAACCAGGTTCAAATACTGAGGTTTAATTTTTTTAATATTAATTCTACTTAATATTGTTTTAATTTTAGTAATATAAATCAAAACCATTATTCTCATCTTTCCTTTTTATGTGTTATGAAAGGATCTCAATTACAAAACACAAGGTGGATGGAAAATCTTTTGGAGATTACTATTTATTATACATACTAAAAATACTTTGGATTTAATGATATTAAATTAATAATGTATAATTTCAGATAATTTAGAAGCAAACCTGATGTAACCAATTCAGGATTTTAAATTAGGTCTACCCCATTCCCTGAAGTAATAATTTTTTAATAAATTGATTGAACACAATTGTGATGAAACTTATAAGTTAAATTAATTAATTGAAGAATATAAACATACTAGGTATTCTTGTGATATGGAATTGCTATATTATTAATCAGTAAAAATAGAATTGATATTTTTAGATGAAGCAAGTATTGGTAAACAATAAAAATACCAGCAGATTATTATCTTATGAGAACAAGAATTTTAATCAAGTAATCCAAAAAGAAGAAAAGTGTTCAGTAAATAATCACAGTTGGTTTTCTAAATGGATAATATCTGTAAATAAATTCAGAATTATTGCCTCATCAATTCATGAAATGATATTTAATTTATAAATATTGTTGTAAATTAGATTAGTTTTTCCAGAAATGATTATATATCGGTAGGGATACAGAAAATCTTATCATAGCTAAGTCTTTTATGTTTTTATATATTTTCTTCTTTCAGAACTTGAGTTGAAAAACTCGTTTGTATCCATAATCCTTAAAATATATCTATTTCTTTTCTCATAATATTAAGGTAATACAGAAATTGTAAGAGAATAAGGCATTTCAGTAATATTATAGTACTACTAAAATAATTTGAAGTCAATTAAATTGTAGTAAATATGATTTAATTTTAAGATATTCTTTTTAAAAGATCATTAATTTTATAATAGATTTAAAGAATCATTATTTTCCTTCCAGATTATTTAATAAAGGAACAGTTTAATCAAAATAAAAAATCAAAATCTGATGAATCAAATTAATTAAAACTCAAAGTAAGAGAAATTTTGGTAATTAATTATTAATTGATTATGTATAGAATTGCATTTGAAAATCTAAATTATTTAGAATTAATACTTTTCATGAATAAGGCTATTAAGTTAGTTTTCTTGTGAAAAAATAAACAAAATAGTCTTCTTAATTAGTTAAATAAAGACAGCGTTCTGAGTTGAATCTAGTATTACTTATTTTTAATCCGAAGCATTAACCCAGGCCTATGATCTGATTTTCTGATTAGCTTAAAGAAAATCCTTTTTACCACTCTCTTTTCCTCACTTATCTGATAATCCAATTTAAAAAAAAGAATTCAAAAATTGGATTAGAGTTAATTTACTTTATGGGTATTTTTTAATTTTTAGTTATATTATAAAATTAATCAGATTTTTAGTAGCCTTCTCTTAAAATTAGATTAAAAAACAAAGAAAACTAATTCATCATTTAATTCTGAAACAACTACAAATATTTCAGAAAATACCTAATGCATAGCATTATCTGAATTAAAATGACACCCTCCTTTACATAGTAAAATATTCTAATCTTTTAAAGTTGATCTAAATAATTTTTCAACGAAATCTATCGAAATTAAAGTTATTCTAGAAGTTGAAAGTATACATACTTTGTTTTAATTAAAAATTAATGATTGAACATACATTAAAAAATCAAATTGTAAATGCTAACAATAAAGCCAAGAAAATAACTCTAATCTATTTTGAAAATAAAGATGAAGATGGACATGACTCATTAGAATATCCATTAGAATTAAATTCTTCATCACATGTGGGGCATGTATCTGATCCTTCAGCATTGATACATTCAATTTCATCAGTTTGACCACTTACTGGATCGTAAGTAGTTTAAACCAAATTCCTTCTTGCTCCAGGAGTAGTAGATAAATAGGATGTAACTTTAATAGTGACTTTTCTCCAAACAATTTCAGCCTTTAATAAAATAATAGCCTATCCTTTAGTTCTATTATTGATTGAAACTATGGTTGCTTTCTTATTCAATCCCTTACCAGTATACAAAACCTCAGTATTAATCAAATAATAATCCATATAAGCTGTTGTAACAACTTATTAGAGAACGAATTGATCATTTAAATGAAGATCTGGAGTTTAATATGACATGCATGTTATATCAGTACACCATTTTAAAACATATGGTTTAAATTTTGTGTCTACTGAAGCACCAGTTGCCCTATCAACTGTGACAGAGAATTCAAAATAGAAAGTGTAGTAGAGTTTGTTGGTATCTGCAGCATAATAAGCAATAGCATAAAAACCTTTGTAAATAATTTGTGCACTGTTGGATGTTTGAACTAATCTAGTTCCTAATTCTGCTCCTGGAATGGTGAATGAATAATATCTCCATTACTATTGGAAATCGTTTTATAATTGTTAAATCCTTCACTTATACTGGATTTTTATATTCAGTTGAAGAGTATTTATATAGTCTAAGATCAAGACATGTTTCTGCTGCTGTCTTCCCATCTTCTTAAACTAGTCCAAAATATGTGGGATCATTAAAGAGATCCACATCTGAATATCTTAGGTTTACTTTGACATTAGAAGTTCCTGTGATGAAGGAAGCATCTCCTGTGAAAGCTGTCTTTGCTTCTCCAGTGCCATCAGGATTATTATCTATTCCAAATTTTTATAAGTAATTATTGCATTTTGGGTCATCAATATTAAGTCTTTAACCTAAGCTAAAAGAAATAAAAAATGCAAAAATGAGAATTGTTTTCATTGTATTGATAATAATGGCACTATTTAATCTTAAAACAATCTAAAATCCTTAAAATTTTTAATTTATTTTACTCATAATTCTATTTAATATGTTTATTAATTTTAGTTTATAAATCAACCCTTTTTCAACTTTAACTGTTACTATCAAATTTTCTATACTTTATCCAAAAGTTAAACAGGATATAGAGGATTATTCATATCCATTAAATATAATAAAATCAGTGAAAAACTATGATAAGATAGGATGACAAAACAAAAACTTGTAATCTATGTCTTAAAATAAAAAATATATACATTAAATGATGAATGGATGATTTAATAATATGTATTTTATAAATTCTAATTATATTTAATTTCTTTTTTCTATCTATTTAATAATATAAGTGGAGAAAAATTTATAAAAAAATAGAATTAATTCTGTAAAATCCTTATTTAAATATATGATTACAAATTAGTTTGTTAGTTTGAAACAATAATCAATAATATTAATACATTTAGTAAGTCTAAAAAATAATGGCGAAAATTGAAGAAATATTTTCTAAACTTGATTGTGCCAATAAATAACTTCAATTATTGAAATATCATTAGAGTAACAGAACATTGATTCTATCTAATGCTAAATTTCAGAAACTCAATTTATGAATAACTATCAAATATAAAGAGTGATAAAATATTATAAAAGCCTTATTTAATAATTAAAAAAAATTCCATAGTAGAGATGATTATATATTTCTGATGCTAATTCTATTTGTATTAATTATTAAGGAAGAACTTGCAAACCAAAATCTAAAGTCAAAGTTCACAAAAAATGAAAAAAGTCATTGATTACAGAATGATGTTTAAATAGAATAACGAATAACAAAAATTAAAAATTATGAAATTTAACCTATTTTAAGATTAGATTATTCCATTATTTTAATTAACATGAAAAAATTTATAGTTTTAGCATTCTTAGTTGCTTTTTGCTTAGGCTAAAGATTGTCTTTTAATGACCCAAAATGCAATAAATTCTTAGAAAAATTTGGAACAGCTGATAATCCTAATGGCACTGGAGCATCAAAGATAGCTTTCACAGGAGATATTTCCTTCATCACAGGAACATCTAATGTTAAAGTAAATTTGAGATATTCAGATGTGGATCTCTTTAATGATGCCAGTTTATTTGGTCTTGTTTAAGAAGATGGAAAAACAGCAGCAGAAACATGTCTTGATCTTAGACTATATAAATTCACTTCAAATACTTATGCTGATTAAGTATAAGTGAAGGATTTACCCATTACAGCATCAAACAATTTCTCAAAGTAATGGAGATATTATTCATTCACCATTCCAGGTGCAGAATTAGGAACTAGATTAGTGCAAACATCCAATAGTGCATAATACATTTACAAAGGATTTTATGCTATTGCCTATTATGCTGCAGGTACTGAGGAACTCTAATACACATTCTATTTTTGAATTCTCTGTCACAGTTGACAGGGCAACTGGCGCTTCAGTTGATACATCATTCAAACCATTGAGTCAGAAATCTACTATAGATTGTACTCCTGGTTAAGCTTGCAACGTAAAAGCTGACACTATCTTAAAATGGTGCACTGATTTGACATGCACATCAAATGCCACTCCAGATCTTCATTTAAATGATCAATTTGTTCTCTAATAAGTTGTTACAACAACTGGTATGGATTATTATTTGACTGGAACTGAGGTTTGGTATACTGGTAATGGATTGAATAAGAAAGCAACCATAGTTTCAATCAATAATGCAGTTAAAGGTTAGACAATAATTCAATTAAAGGCTGAAATTGCTTGGAGAGCAGTCACTATTAAAGTTACCTCCACTTTATCAACAACTTAAACAGGAGCAAGAAGAATTTTGGTTTAAACCACTTATGATCCAGTAAGTGGTCAAACTGATGAAATTACATGTATCAAAGCTGAAGGATCACAAACATGCCCCAATTGTGATGAAGAAGAAAAGGCAAATGGATACTCTTCATGTGAATCATTTTCAAAATAGATTGGATTTATTTTCTTGGCTTTATTGTTAGCATTTACAATTTGATTTTTTAATATATGTCCAATCATTTATTTAAAAAAAAAAAAATAAACTATACATTTTTTCATTCTTAAAACCTCTAAATAAGCTAAAAGGTTTTATACAAATAAGAAAAATTGTAATAATTTCGATTAAAGAAATATAATATTAATTAAATATTATATAATTTAACTCAAAAAACCATATAAGTCTAAAAATAGTCATAAATACATCGTCAATTGTCTTTAAAAGAGAACCATAATTTTCTAAACTCTTATTGACTCTGCTTTCATAATTTGTTTATTTTCTGAAATAATTAAACCAAATGAGAGATAGAATATTGGCATATCATTATTTAAGTTGAATAGAAACTTTATTAAAATTAATATTATAAATGAAAACATTAATCATTGTAGCATTCTTAGCTGCCTTTTGTTTAGGCTAAAGATTGTCCATTAACGATGCGAATTGCAATAAATATATAACAAAAATTTGGAACAGCAAATAATCCTGATGGCACTGGAGCAACAAGTTGGCTTTCACGGGAGATGTTTCCTTTGTTACAGGCACAACCAATGTTAAAGTCAACCTCAGATATTCAGATGTTGATCTCTTCAATGATGCAACATACTTTGGACTTGTTTAAGAAGATGGAAAAACAGCAGCAAGCACATGTCTTGATCTTAAACTATGGAAATTCACATCCAATACATATTCTGACCCGGTCTAAGTGAAAGACTTAGCCATTACAGCATCAAACAGTTTCTCAAAGCAATGGAGATATTATTCTTTCACCATTCCAGGTGCAGAATTAGGAACTAGATTAGTTCAAACATCCAACAGTGCATAATTTATTTACAAAGGATTTTATGCTGTTTCTTATTATGCTGCAGATACTGATCAGGTCTAGTATACATTCTATTTTGAATTTTCTGTCACTGTTGATAAGGCAAGTGGTGCTTCAGTTGATACTGCATTCAAACCTTTGAGTCAGACATCTACTTTAGGTTGTAGTCCTAATGCAGCTTGCAGCGCAAAAGCTGACACTATCTTAAAATGGTGCACTGATTTGGCTTGTACTGCATTTGCCACTCCAGATCTTCATTTAAATGATCAATTTGTTCTCTAATAAGTTGTTACAACAGCTGGTATGGATTATTATTTGACTGGAACTGAGGTTTGGTATACTGGTAATGGATTGAATAAGAAAGCAACCATAGTTTCAATTAATAATACAACAAAAAAACAAGCAATCATTTAATTAAAGGCTGAAATTGCTTGGAGAGCAGTCACTATTAAAGTTACCTCCACTTTATCAACAACTTAAACAGGAGCAAGAAGAATTTTGGTTTAAACCACTTATGATCCAGTTACCGGAGAAACTTCAGAAATTGAATGTATCAAAGCCGAAGGATCACAAAAATGTCCCACATGTGATGAAGAAGAAAAGGCAAATGGATATTCTAGTGACAATTGTTCATCATCATCATCATCGTCTAAAATAATCGCATTTGCTTTCCTGATGTGCCTACTTATCTTGATGTGATTTTATTTTTCATAGAAATTTGTTATATAACAAATACATTTAAATTTATCATCAATATGTAACTCTTACCAATAACATTTTTATTTTGGTATCTTCATCTTTAGTTTCTTAATTATTCTCATTAATATTGTCAATTTTTTTGTTTTGCTTTACTTTACTAATTATACTAATCATATATACGTTATTTTAGATCATAGTAATTTATATATGTCTAAAACTCAATACTTCTCTTCCCAAGATACATACTTATTTTCTATATAAAATTTTATAAACTAATTATTATTTAAATTTATATTTCTCCAATTTTAAAAATGAGTCAATCTGATTTAGATAGACAAATAGCTTAATTAAGAAACTGTGAGAATATAACTGAAGGGGAAGTTAAAGCATTGTGTACAAAGGCTAGAGAAATTCTTGTTGAAGAAAGCAATGTGCAGAGAGTCGATGCCCCAGTTACGGTATAATATTTTTAATATCAGATCTGTGGAGATATTCATGGCTAATTCTTTGATTTAATGGAATTATTTAAAGTAGGAGGTGATTGCCCAGATACTAACTATTTATTCTTAGGTGACTTTGTTGATAGAGGATTTAACAGCGTGGAAACATTTTTATTATTATTAGCTTTGAAAGTTCGTTATCCAGATAGAATAACATTGTAAAAGAGTTATTAATGTAGAATACGTGGAAATCATGAATCTCGGTAAATTACTTAAGTTTATGGCTTCTATGATGAATGTCTCAGAAAATATGGATCATTAAATGTTTGGAGATACTGCACAGACATTTTTGATTACTTGAGCTTGGCTGCTGTCATTGAAGAAAAGATATTTTGTGTACATGGTGGATTATCACCTTCAATAAAGACTATGGATGATGTTTTAGAAATTTAATTATGTAGATTCGAGCAATCGATCGTAAATAAGAAGTACCTCATGATGGAGCTATGTGTGATTTGATGTGGAGTGATCCTGATGGTATCTTGATTTATGATTATTTTAGAAATTGAGGGATGGAATTTATCTCCAAGAGGGGCAGGTTATTTATTTGGTGGCGACGTTGTAGATGATTTCAATAGAAAAATAATATTGAATTAATATGCCGAGCTCATCAATTAGTGATGGAAGGATACAGAGTTATGTTTAATGAATAATTAGTAACTGTCTGGAGTGCACCTAATTATTGTTACAGGTATTTTTATTTGTAATTTAATTAGATGCGGGAATGTGGCTTCAATTCTGGAATTAGATGAAAACCTTGCTAAATCTTACAAAATATTTGAAGCTGCACCATAAGAAAACAGAGGATTACCAGCAAAGAAACCAATTCCTGATTATTTTTTATGAATAAATATTTATGAGTAATTTAGATTAGTGGATAGCAAAATTAAAGAATTGTCAATTCTTAACTGAACAAGAAGTGATTTCTTTGTGTACTAAAGCAAAAGAAATACTTATTTCTGAAAGCAATGTCGAAATTGTTCATACTCCTGTCACAGTAATATAATTCATCTATTAGGTTTGTGGAGATATTCATGGGTAATTTCATGATCTCATTGAGTTATTTATAGTAGGAGGAAATTGTCCTGACACTAATTACCTATTTTTAGGAGATTTAGTTGATCGCGGATTTAATAGTGTTGAAACATTTTTATTACTCTTAGCTTTCAAAGTGCGTTTTCCTGATAGAATCACCATGTAATAGTTACCAATAAATTTAAGTATTAGAGGAAATCATGAATCAAGGTAAACAACTTAAGTTTATGGATTTTATGATGAATGCCAACGTAAATATGGTTCTGCAAATGTTTGGAGGTATTGCACTGATGTTTTTGACTATCTGACAATTAGCGCAGTCATAGAAAATAGAGTATTTTGTGTTCATGGAGGATTGTCTCCAAATATTGTAGAAATAGATGATGTAAACTTAAATGAAATTATTTTAAAGGTGAAATCTTTAGATCGAAAGCAGGAAGTTCCACATGAAGGAGCTATGTGTGATCTATTGTGGAGTGATCCTGAAGATATTATTGGATGGGGAGTATCTCCAAGAGGTGCGGGATATATATTTGGAGGAGACATTACTAAAGAGTTCAATAAAACTAATAATTATGATTTCATATGTCGAGCTCATTAACTTGTTTTAGATGGATACAAAACAATGTTTGATGATCAATTAATAACTGTATGGAGTGCTCCAAATTACTGTTATCGTGTTGGAAATTAGGCATCAATATTAGAGTTAGATGATAATTTAGAAAAAAAATTCAAAATTTTCTTAGCAGCAAATGTGGAACAAAGAGGACTAATTGGTAGGCATCCTGTGCCTGATTATTTTTTGTAATAAATATTATTATATATACTCAATCAATAAAAGTTTTCATTCTCCTACTATTAACGCTGCGATATGAATTTGGGCTATGAGTTCGAATATTGATGATTGTTTAAGTATCTTCATTCTTTTAATTGGTAGAAACTTTCAGTTTTATTCTCTTTATAAACTTTCCCATTGTTGTTGGGCTACTTAAAAACCTTAATGATGATTGAATTATTTAGAGTTATTAATGTTTAGTTCATTTTATTAATTGCAACATTGAGTAAGCATTCCATTCAATTACTCTAATTCTTGCTCATTTGATTTTCGAAATTTATCATTATTGCTTGCAAATCTGAAAAACTATCTATGATAAAATCTTTTTTTAAAGTAATTTTGAGAAACAAATTTCTTTTGATCAAAAAAATGTTTTAACTTAAGCATAAGAACAATTTCTATCTTTAAGTAATTTCGTAAATTATTCTATTGCTTATTTTTCTTATAATTTATATTCATCATATAATTAATCCTTTAAAATATCATCATTAGTATTTCTTGAAGATAATAGATTATATTTTTGAACATAGCTTTTTTTTAAAGGTATAGGTAGATGTATTTACTCTTCAAGTTTCTTTCTTTTATTATCAATTTCTTTAATCAACTCTTATGCTTTAATTGATCTAAAATGATGAATAGATGATAGCAATTACAAAAAGACAACCTACGTTTTGCTATCCCAGAAACGTCTCTTCATAAATAAATAATCTTACTTCTAAATATCTTCTCTTGTAATCTTATAAGCAACTCCGATTTCACTTTTGCAAACTATATCATATTTTGTTTTTCCCCACTAAACAAATATAGAAGATTTTATCAAAAATTGACCTTCTTTACTCAAGAATGCTTCTTATCCAAAAGATTCTCCAGGTCCTAAAGTGCATCTAATTATAAATATAAAAATTAATACATACTACATAACTTGTTTTTATAAGAGAATTGAACCGAAAATTCACCATCCCTTACAACATAAAAGTGATTGCAATACTCATTCTATTTAATTATTGCTTAATTAAGGGTCACTGTAACTGGTTCAAAGTGATAACTGATTGTTTTTATTTCTCTAAAAGACCAAGAACTAAAAAATGGAAAAGAACATAAAAATGAAATCTTATTCTAAATTTTAGCAATTTCCTAAGCACCTAAGATAGATTTATAGTGATGTTTTTCCATTACTGCAAAAACACAATCTTCTTTTGCTACAATTGTTGCTGTTCTTTTCGCATCATTAATTAAAGCAAGTTCTCCAAAACTTGCTCCAGCTTTTAATATATTTACTTCTTTAAGCTCAAATTATTGGGGATCATCCGGATTAGGCAATCGAATATTAATTCCCACAGATCCTTTTAAAATAACATAGAAAAGACTCCCTGAATCTCCTACTTTAAAGAGTATCTGAAAGGAATATAATGATATTTTACATCTCCTAATTTAATTGTTCTATATGATAGTACTTAAATGCAACGATGAAGCATTTCTGGTGATTATTCACCAAGTTCTCTAAAAAATGTTATATTGAGTGCAAAGATTAACAGATGATTAAGTTCTTCAGGGTTTCTACGTATAGGAGTAATTTGAAGAATACGAATGCATTCAGCAAATAATTATTGCTTATCCATTTTTAATTAAAAAATATGTGGAAAGGCTTTTTGAGTATTTTTGGTGGTTTCCTCACCCATCTTGTTACAGGTGGATTCTATTGTATGCTTCATTTATGAGAGTAGTTTGGGGCAATATATCAATGAATGTCAGTTCTTACTATCGCTTCAATGGATACCCAGATATTGAAACAAAAACAGTATCTGCTGTCTTTCCAGCCATATACTTTGGGATTGCAATAGGTAGTTAATTTGGTATTCATTTGGCTCGCCGTTTTGGTCATAAGTTGGTTAGTATATTAAATATGGTGTGCTATTGTGCATCAATGTATGCAGCAACATATAGCAACTTTTACTTTTTGTTTTCTTTTAAGGTTTATTACCAGGTGTTTTCATTGGAATAGAGTACTTAATTCCAGTTGACAATGCATTGAAATTTTTTCCTTTCTAAAAAAGGCATGGTCACCGGATTAATACTTTGTGGATTTGGATTTACTCCACTTGTTTTTAATCCAATATTATAGAAACTATTAAATCCAGATAACATTCTTCCAGTAAATGGATACTATCCTGAAGAAGTTGCTGAAAACTTGATGAAAAGTCTAAGAATTGTTACCACCATTTATCTAGTTTTGGGATTGATTGGAGCATTTTTGATGTAATCAATAAAACAAAGTGACGATCATAATGACGACACATATAATCAGTACTCATAATTATTAATATTGATAGGAAATTATTATAAAATGACGCACAAGTCAGTGTAAATACTTAATTTGACATACTTAAGACAAAAGAATTTTGGTTAAGTACTTTTTAAGTATTTTGTTTAACTGGTTTTGGATTCATCCTCATCTCTCATTATAAGGAGTTTGGTATTGTCCATATACCAGATGATTAGTTTTTTTCATTGGTTGGTATGATAGGTGGATTTACAAATGGGTAAATATATTTCATTAACATTATAGTCTTTCTCGTTTTCTTTGGAGTTTCTTGCTGGATTTTATCAATTACAAGTACCTTGTCTTTATTAACATTGTAATGGCAATGGTTTTGGCAGCAACAATAAATCTGATTGCAGATTCCAAGATACTATTTATGATATGGGTTATACTTACTTACTTACAGTATGGAGGATTATACACATTATTCCCTGGAATATGCACAAAAGTATTTATATATATGAAGGATATAATAGTAATTTGGTACTAAATTCGGTCCTTTGGCATATAATATGTCATTTAATAGCATTCCTTTTTCAAATTTGACTTAATTTCTATTAACGCTGTATTTCCATGAGTAATTCATGAATGGGCAATTGTTTTACATTTATGTTGGAATCAATTTTCTAGCTCTTGTTATTTAAATCTATTTACTAATAAGTGAAAGATAAAGAAAAAGGTTAAGTAGTGTAAATTACGCCGAATGAAGTATCTAATAATAATAATGTCAACTTTATTTATTTATATATATATATTATTATATGGGAAGTTGTAATTGCATTCCAAAAAAGCTAGGAGAAGAAGAAATCTAGACACAAAGAGGAGGGAGTGAACACTAAATATTGGATAAAGAGAAACAATAAGATGCACAAACTTTTACTCATGGTTGATTTAATATTCTTATTCAGAGGACAATAAACCAGCCAATGATGAATCTTAATAACTTGTTCAGAGCACCAAAGGAATTCGAAAAAAACTTCCTAAAATAAGCATGATTAATGGAGGTTATTACGAAGGGGAGTGGTACAATTGTATGAGGGATGGCATTGGATTGCATGTAAAATTGAAAAAATTCATTAGAGTGTTGGGCTGATGGAGGTTTCTATGAAGGGGAATGGAAAGCAGATAAAGCTGAGGGTAAAGGAAAATTAGGTAACTCCATTATCATAAGCACTTTTAGTACATGGAGATGGCGATATTTATGAAGGGTAATGGGCCAACGATATGGCGAATGGAATAGGTTCTTATGTACATGCTGGAGGTGCCAAATATGAAGGAGAGTGGTTGAATGATCAGTAGCATGGAAAAGGAGTTGAAGGTTGGCCTGATGGCTCTAAATATGAAGTATTAAAAATCTCTAATTCTAAAGGGAATGTATACATTCGGAAAAAAAAATGGAAAGGGAAAACTGTAATTTGCAGACAATAGTATTTATGAGGGAGATTTTTTGGATAATGAAATAAGTGGGTTTGGCAAATATACCTGGAATGATGGGAAAACTTATACAGGAAATTGGTTAAACAATAAAATGAATGGATATGGTGAAACAGTATGGCCAGATGGGAAAAGTTACAAAGGAAATTATTTAGATGATAAAAAACATGGCCAAGGAGTCTTTTCTTGGAATAATGGCAAAAGATATGAAGGAGAATGGGCTTTGGGAAAGTAAAATGGCAAAGGTGTAATCATAACTGAAACTGGAGAAAGAAAAGCTGGAATATGGGAAAATGGGAGAAGAATCAAAATAGAAGGAGAAAATGATTAAACAGCTGAAGGAGAAACCTGATTATATTAATTTTTAATTCTCATTATTTTTTTTACTCTTGTCCAAAATCATTCTACCATAAGATAAAAAAAGTTTGAAAATTCTTTTAAAAATTAATAATGTCTAACTTAAACTATATGTAAATTAGATAAATTCTATCGATAATCGACATTTTCAATTTATATTCATGACAAAATGAGAACTTATAAAATTTGCTAATAAATGATTATATTATAATTTTCAAATCAATAAAAGCATAGTTACTAGTCCTGCAACTAATATGTATCCATTACTTACACAAGTATCACTAGAATATCCATTAGCAGCCTTTTCTTCCTCACATGTGGGGCATGTTTCTGATCCTTCAGCTTTGATACATGTAATTTCATCAGTTTCACCACTTACTGGATCATAAGTAGTTTAAACCAAAATTCTTCTTCCTCCTGCTTAATTTTATGATAAAGTGGAGGTAACTTTAATAGTGACCGATCTCCAAGCAATTTCAGCTTTTAACTGAATGATTGTTTGGCCTTTAACAGCATTATTGATCGAAACTATTGTTGCCTTCTTATTCAATCCACTACCAGTGTACCAGACTTCGGTTCCAGTTAGGTAGTAACTCATACCATTAGTTGTTACAACTTATTGGAGAACAAATTAATCATTTAAATGAAGATCTGGAGTGGCAAATGCAGTACAAGCCAAATCAGTGCACCATTTTAAGATAGTGTCAGCTTTTGCGCTGCAAGCTGCATTAGGACTACAACCTAAAGTAGATGTTTGACTCAAAGGTTTGAATGCAGTATCAACTGAAGCACCACTTGCCTTATCAACAGTGACAGAAAATTCAAAATAGAAAGTGTATTAGACTTAGTCAGTACCTGCAGCATAATATGCAATAGCATAATAGCCTTTGTAAATAAATTAATTGGAGTTTGTTGTTTGAACTAATCTAGTTCCTAATTCTGCTCCTGGAATGGTGAATGAATAATATCTCCATTATTTTTGGAAGTTATTTGATGCTGTAATTTGTAAATCCTTCACCTAAATAGGATCAGAATATGTATTTGATGTGAATTTCCATAGTTTAAGATCCAGACATGTGGTTGCTGCTGTTTTTCCATCTTCTTAAACAAGGCCATAGTATG
>JPFL01000582.1:0-13315 GCA_000733385.1 Paramecium biaurelia
AGTTGTTATTTGACTTATCTAAGCATTTATAATCAAGTATTACCGATAATAGAAATCTATTTGCCCTGTATAATGGAAACTTGTCATAACAACAAATCCAGTTTAAGCATTCGGATTTTTAATTGAAAATGTTTTATCATCTGGATTAGCCATATTGAAATTGCTTATCACTTCAATACGTTAATCATCAAATGCAAACCATCTTAACTGTAGTGTATATACTCTTTATTTATTACAGCTCATTTGTGCTGTAAATGCTATTAATAGAATTCATATGTTACTTACATGTTGTAGTTATCGTTGTTATAGACAATTTAAACTCCAATTCTGCCATTTCTTAATCAAAATATTCATTAGTAAAGAATACTTACGGAATATTTTGAAATGTATTCGAAAATGGTATAGTTGATGTTTTAGAGAAGCCATTATTGCAAGTAAAACTTACATAAGTACTATCAAAGTCCCTAGCTAATCCAGTGTCATATTAAATAAATGTGGATCCTACTTTCAAAATGATGAATACGATTAGAATTTTCTTCATTTAATTATAATCAGCTTTAATATTATAGATACCAATAATCTATAAAAGTGCAACACATCGATTTGATTTTTTAATTATCATGATTCTTAATAAAGGATGATCATAAATCTACTCTAGATAGTTAAAAAAATGTTAAAGCTTGTACAAATAGGTTTTGCAATAGTTTATAGTATTAAAAGATATAATAATATTTATGACTTTTTTAATATTATTTTTTCTAAATTGAGAGTCAGGAAACCAGCATGTCAGTGGCATTAGAACCAAAGGTTTCGAGAACATCATCTGTTGATGAAAAATAAGATAATACACTTTCCAAGAACAAAATATAAAAATTTATTCGAAGCAAGGATAATAACAATCTATATCAGTTATTGAAAAAAAACAAAAAGAGCAGGTATTTACTTACCATATAGTTAAAGAACCTCATACAAATAATTAAAGTATGAAGGGATAATCTATAAAATTGGTTAGAATCTCTGCATAAAGGCTGATAGAAGAATAGATTATGTTGCTAAACTTATTAAAATAATCAAGCTTGTTGATAATGATGATGAAATTTACCCATTAATAAAAGTTTAATGGTATTATAGAAAATTTGAATTGGAGAATGTACCAAAAACTTATCTGGATTATCTTTCAGAGAATGAAGTATTCAAGACTAATGAATATGATTATATTGAGATTGAAAGTATAGTGAGTTTAGCTTCTATACTTACGTATGAGGAATTTGATTAATTAGAAACGATGAATGATACTACTTATTATATGAGAGCAGCCTATATAAATAGAATTTTTTAACCTCCAATAGAAGAATGGGCAACAACATGCATATGTTAAAAACCTCCAAATCCAGATATGAAGTAATTTAAACAATATAAAGATTTTAAGATATATATAATGTGAGGCATGTTAAGAATGGTGCCATTTGAATTGTTTAAATATGACTAAAGAAAAAGCCAAAAAAATACTAAACTTTATTTGTCCAAAATGTTAATAATGAGAGTAATTGTAGTTAATTATTATAAATAAATAAGATATGTGTGTTTTATTGTATATCTTTTTTATCTATTAATTAATTTATATAGAAAAAATTATAGTTCTGAATAAACTGAACCAAGTTAATAATTGATATCAAAATTATTTAAATTATTAATAGAAGATTCTTGAAAATAATAATTGATTTTTAATGCAAAAATTCTATTGAAAATTAAAGCAGACAATATTCAATTCAGCTGATATTTCTTAACAAAAAGTCTAATTAACAATTCCAATCAACTTAATGCTTATATACAACTTCTTCATCTGGGTCGCAAAAAATGTAGGAATCATATTCTGCTACTTATTTTTCCATGAATTAAGAAAGCTCAGCTTCATGAACATCATCTAAAGATAACATGTAATCAACAAATTTATGATCAAACATCTTTTAACTACTTAATGGTTCATTTAGATATATTTCAGATTAATTATTTTTTTGATTGCTTTCAATTTCATTGCTTCCTATTGGTTAATTAGTATGTGATGCCTCTATACTTTATCTCTTTTTTTGTTTGTATCTAACATTCTTTTTCTTAACCTTTTTTTCCTTAGATTTTTCAAATACAGATTATATTGATTAATCCATTTATTCTGTTAAGATTTATTCTTCCTCTTAGCTTAAAGGTTCTTCTGTTTCTTATGGTAGATCTACAAATTATTGAATAATTTAAATTGATTGATATTATCTAATCTCTTTCAGTAACTCTTCTTTATTTTCTTTTTGTGTAGATACTCTACAAGTTTGTATTTATTATTCAATTTCCTCTTCAATTTCTTCTTTATCCCAAAAGTTTAAAGCATAAGATTATTTTATTCTTTATTTTATTTCAAATTTACTAAAATCAATAACTTTTAAACTTTTGTATTTGTTTTTCAAGTCTAATTTAACATTATAATAGTCATTGTAATTTTACATTGCTGTTGAGAAGTTGGTGGGTATTTTAACTTTAAATGCCTCCTTCTCTATCCTATCTACTATTATTTCAAATTACTTTACTAAGTTTTATAATCTCAATATTATTATTTTTCATACTTCTCATCATAATCAGTGTTTTTCTAATTTGTTAAATATTGCTTATGTTATTATATTAAACTATCCTAAACTGCTTCAATATCATAAGAAGGATCTTATTTTTTAATCAATGCATCCACTGTTATGTAATCATCTTAAATAATTGTTGGTTACAATGCAACACTTCTAGTAAAATATTATCTTTTGATTTTAAATAACTTTGAACTTTTTTTGTTTTAATTTAAGATGTTTTCAATCTTCTCTTTGAATCCATCTAATAAATACCTTTTCCAACCAACTCTTTGAACGTGACTCCCCTCTAATATTTATGAGTATTTATTTTGCAAATAGTTTTTTTGGAGAATTTTTCCCTCTTTATAATTTATACTTAATGGACTAATATTATTCAAAAGTCTCTTATTAGAATTTGGAATACCATTTATATTTTACTAATGAGCTAAGATTTAGGATATATAAGAAGATTCAGTATATAAATTATGGGAAGGAGTGATTCTTTAAGCACTTCTACTATTTTTAATGTGTTTTCCTTCCAAACGTGAAGAATGTTATATTAACATAAATAATTAATTAAAGAAAAATGCTTATCATATTATTTTTGGCATATAACTGTATTTCTTAACTTATCCTCTCTAAGAATGAGTAGTAATTTCTTTTTTTATTGAAATCAACTCCTTTTTTAGATAATTTGCTAAATTTTCATGCAAATGCAATTATTCCTTAAGTCCCATTTGCAGTTCTCTCGAAGATTTATTCTAAAAATTCGAAACTTATAATTCAATATTTAATTATTAGATTTATACTAAGTGTTCACCTAATTTACTAATAAGATTATAATAATTATTATACATTAATGCCAAATCCAAGAAATCCTTAACTTTAATATTTTAATTATATTCTTCATTTTCTTTGTCCTGAAATCTTGAACAATAACTGTTTGACTTCTGACTATAGGCACTCATGTTATTGCATTTCTATATTACAAATAATAATGTACATTTTTGCCAAATTTCATAAAATCATAAGATGTAGCTAACTAAATTGCCATATCATGAACTTATTAAATTTGCCTTGACAATTTATCTAATTTCTTATCCACTTCTTTTTAAAATATTTCCTGACAATTAATCATTAGAAAAGTTACAATACCTTCTAACCAACTTTAAAGTGTCTCACTAATGTTCATCTTTTATAGTATTGATTACACTCTTTTTGAATTTGTTTATTGTACCAAAGTATTTAATCCATAAAAGGTCAATTGAGTTTCTGATAAAACTACATTTCTTTTTGAAAATTTCTAAACCATCTAAAGTTGCTTTGTTAAAGTTGTTATAGATTTTTAAAATTAGGTGGCTATGTAATCTACTCCACAATTGAGTAGTTAGATGTTTGTTTCATATTGAATTTTTAGCTATTAATTTTATTTCATCATATCAGGAAACGACTTTTTTTGTTTTTCTTCTAGTCTATCAACATCTAATTCTAGATAATTAACTTTTGTTTCTGTCTATTTAATCAATTAAATTGCTTATTCTGATTCTCTTAATCTATAAGAAATTGAATTTAACTAATCTTGAAGTTCAATAATTTGTTATTGATAGTTTTAATTCTGCAAGAGCACTGACTAATAATCTTAAAATAAAGCTTCATTATGTTGGGAAACATGATGCAGTTTTTATTATAGATCTTGATTATTTCTATCAGAGCAGGGTTTTCTTGTTTCTACTTTTAATCCTTTTAATTGTTCTGTTAATTATGCAATTTTTTCATTTCTTTCATTTAAATCCTTTTATGAGCATTTTAGTTTTTGTTTCAAATCTAATATTTCTTCCTCTTTCTAAGCCAATCTTTACTAAGTATCATTTAATTTTATTATATTTTATTCTAAGAGTCTATTAGTTTGATATAGTTTGGCTAATAATTCAGGAGGCTAATCTAATCATTAAATTTATTACATGTGACAATACTTCTGAATTTCTTTTAGTTTAATTAGATATTAATTCTGGTTTTGGAGGTTTAAACTTCAATTGGGTATCAATACTTGCATCATGAAATGAAGCTGATTTATGTTTGAACATATTAATTTTAAATTTTATAATAACGATGAATTTATTTCATAATTGATATTGAAAATTCACATATGTCTGCATTTATAAAGCAATTAAAGATGTACTATTTTCACATCATTACACTTTCTATTATATTATTCATTTTTTTTAATTTAGGTGTAGTTTATTTCTTAAAGACTTAAGATATTGTCAATTTTGAGAGTTTTTTTCTAAAGATCTGCAATTTCTAATACAGGTATATAAAATCCTTTATTTAAATGGAGTATTAAATTAATATTCAAATTGGCTTAATTTTTATAGCCATTTACAAATTATTTAGAGTAATTTATTTAGTACTTGTCCCAAAAAATAAGACCTAATCAATTTGAAACAATATCAGATGAAATTCAAAGAACTTTTACATAATTCATAATGTTGCAGTTCAAATAATAATTAATATCCTTAAATTATTGTCCATTTGAAAATCATAAAAAGTTGATTTACTTATATAGGACATCTAGTAACGCTAATTTTTAAGATATTCAAGCTTAAATAGGATGTTAGAGATTTATATTATAATTTTTATCTTGAATTCAAAGAATTTGTAGTTTAATCAGGAAATATGATAAAAAGAGTAAAGAATCCTAAAATAATCAATTGGAAATAATTGGAAGATTGACATTTTAGTCATATATGAATAAATCGCTTTGATTAAGAGCGTAATTTGTTATTTCTTGAATTTAAAAAAAATACTGATACAAAAAAATAATTTGAGGGAATTCATATAAATTCTTAAACATAAGAGATAAAGCCTTAAATGATATTTTTTCTCACTTTAGATTTGATTTGTCTAATTAGAGAAATTTTTAAAAAATCGATAACAAACAAAAAAATTGGATGAATATAAATTAGCTATAAATTTCTCTTATTAGCTATTTGAACATTTTGAAGGAAATCTACTTTATACAAATTTAATCATTCCCTTTAGTTATTTTATTATCAGGAAAGAAATTACAGAATTTGGAATATTTGTAAAAATAGTATGTAAAGGAATATTTCTATTGTATGTAAATTTCAATGTTTGATTCTTCAAAATTCATTTTAATTTATTTTATTATGTCTAACATAAATATCATGATGAACAAATCAATTTAAAAATTTAGAAATCATCAGCGGATAGACAACCAAAAAAAACATTCTTTAATCAATTTAGTACTCTAAGAGAGTTTATCAACGAGATAAGTAATAAATTATATGATTAAAGGCAGCACAGAAGCTATAAATTAAATATTCCACGGCTAAGTATATTGTGAAGAATTTTAAAAATAAAGGAAATAATTTAGATGATCCCTAACAACCTCAAAGTAAATAAAAATCAATGGTCTCAAATGTAAGTATTATTATAGATGTCTCTGATGGAAATATTTCTCTAGTAAAAAATAGCCAAAAATTATGCTATTCTAATTAGCATTCTCTGTAGGAGGAACTCAAAAATAATAATTTACTTTAAACTTCAGAGTTAATTTTTTAGAAGTTAGGGAAAATTCCTTGGAATAAAATAAATTACAAAGAATGTAGTGACCCAGAATTTTTAAAGGCCTTTATACTAAAATAGCATCATCTGATGAAAAAATCATGAAACATTTTATATTTATAGTTAATTAATAAAATCTTTATCAATCCAATTTAAAGGATAATTCATTATATTTATTCTCTATTTGAATTTTGCCATATTTCATAATCAGTATCTTGAATTCAACAATAATCTAATTTTTAGTTTAAGTATTACCGAGTTCTGCTGTTTTCTTATTGTATATTAAGTTCTAAGGCCAAATGTATTTTTGTTACTGACTATAAAATTATGGTTTATTTTAATATCAATTTATTTTTAGTCTTTTTAATTCTATACAGTGGGAAGCTAACATTATTATAGAGAAATTTTTCAATTGATTAGTTTATTTATAATATATACTTACATTTATCAGGTTATTTATATTTGGAAGATGTTAACAAAAATTTATAAGTAGTTAAATTGTAAATTTCATTGATAAAGCTCATCTAACTATTTATCATATAGCAACATACTTAATATCAGTTAATTCGACATTATAAAAATGATTTGAATCTTCCATCAGGATTAAATAGATCATAAAAAATAGAAAAATTTTATGGCTGGGTAAGAATAATCAATTAAAAAGGATATTGAAATCAGATTTAATTTAATCTTTTGGACAAAGCAAGTAATTGTGACTAGGGTAATAATAAAATTATATATATGCATAGTATTTCTTATTTATAAAATATTTAAAATGTTAGTAAGAATTATATAAACTAAGTAAGAAATTTGATTGAGAAATAGGTAATTAATCAAAGATATATATTTAACAGTATTTGAAGTTAATGCATGTTGTTAAATTAGAGAGCTGAATCTTATGCTTACCTATGAATTATGTAATTAAATTAAATATTAGTTTTTTAGCTCTGTACAATATATTATATATATATTTAATTCAAATTAAATAATTTGTTTAAATTTATTGCTATTAACACTCATAATCTAATTAAGTATTTAAAATTATAAGATTTGGAATATAAATAAGAATAAAAGGTTTTTGTATTCTGTTAATTTTTTATAAATTATATGGCTTAAACCTAGATTCAATCAGAGTAGAAATACCTTCTACATAATTCAATACGACAACCTTATCAAAAAATAGGAAACGATATAAGAGAAAAAGTGATTTAAGACATAGTTTTCTAAGAAAATTCAATTAAATAAGTATTCTTTACATTTCATCTTTTAGACAGCTTTAAAATATGGTTTGAAGTATTCTACAGCTAATGGTATTGTGTAAACTTACCAATAACAAGGAAGGTGTATGAAAAAGGATAAGAGAAATAAGAAACAATATTTTAAGAGAAATAAAATTCTTGTCATCATCGATATCAAAACTGGTGATTTGGATCTCTATCAATAATAAACAGCATCTAATGTATTAATTATAGAATCCTCAATAAACTTACACAATGTTGGTGGTAACTTCAAGTAGCAAGATTAATTTCGTCATTCAAAAGAGTGCACTGAATAATTCATCTTTCAGGACATAGAATCTATCTCGAACAATTTAATATTTTGGATGAAACAGAATATGAAATTTGGCGATGCCAAAAATGATATTTCATTTAATAATTTGAAAGCTAAAAAAAAAATGACAAAAAGCAATAGTGTATAAACAAAATAGGAAATTAAGCCTTCGTTTTAGTTAAACAAAGCAATGAAGAGCGAAGAATTTTAGAGCAAAATTTCATCTAAATACATTTATCAATAGTAATAAGTTATGAACAATAAAGATGAAGAGCACATTAATTAAGGGCAGTCTGATTAAAAGAAGAATTATTTTGAATCACCCATCTTCAATATAGATAAAAATAATTCTATAGACATATAGTTAGATAATATGCTTAGGTTATGGAAATAATAAATGTTTTTAATGTCATAAAAATGATGAAATATTTAATTTAGATATTTTATATAAATTTTTTTTAAATATATACATTTATTAATTTTCATGATTTTTAGTTCTCTACCTTAATGATTATTAAATTAGATATTTTATGCTAAAAAAAAATCATTATTTCTAATATAATACAATGATAATCCTTTACTCTTTTAAAAAAGATTATAATAATCCGTACAGGTTTAAGTAATTATAAATTTTAATAATTATGATAAAAAGCATTAAATGTATATTCATATTCATATGAAAATATTGTTTTATTTTATCCAAAACGAAAATTGTCCTTTATCTATATTATTTTGAATATATAGCATTTTCTGTATATTTGCATCAATTATTCAGAAAAGATTGTAATGATATAAAATTGATGATCTATGTGAAATTATGATATATTCAAAAAAAGTGAAAAGGCTATATTCAGACAAGCCAAGATTTCATATCAAAAAAGATGATTTTGTATAATGTGAAACTTTATTAAAAAAATTAAATTAAGATTTATAAGAAACAAAAGAATTAAAGCTAAACTTATAAAACAGGATAAAATTGTATAATTAAAGAAATGAACAAGTCTATAAAAAAATGCTTTCAGAATGATATTTATGAATTGGTATCTATATCTATGAGTTATAATCAATATTATGTTGAATAAAATTATGATTATTTTATCTTTGAATAAAGTGAAATAATTAAAATAATAACAATAAAATTCCACAAGAAAACTTAAATCTATTAATAAAACTACATTATTTACAATTTGACAAGTAATCTATTTCTGAATAAAAATTCATAAATTTAATTGAAACATGCAGAGTTTTTGTAATTTTTTATATTTCTTAAATTTATTGTATCAATTAATAAGACAATCATTTGTTGATATAATAATTATTAATCCTTTAGTTAATTATATTTTATTATATATTTTTTAAGGATTATATTTGCATAAATCAATATCTAAAATAAATACTTTTATTGTAAGATGAATGTATTAACAATACTTGCTGGTAAGTATAATTAGGAAAGTACCTGCATTTTTTTTTGATGATATTACTATTCTACAAATTAAATTATAATTTATTTATTTTTACCTACTTTTATTATTCGGTTGCCTTTATTGTTGATTTACTGTTGTTAAACATATTGTGATTCAGTCAAAAGTTTCTTTAAATTGATTGATGATATAATAACAATTGCAAATTCTTATAAGGATTTAGCCATTACCTCCTGTTCATCCTATTAACGTTCTTATAGAATCCAATAATTACATAGAGAAATGTTTTTAGCTAGATATTTACTGTATCCAATATTTTCTGATATCATGAACTAGGCTAAAAGCTATAAAACTTCTCTTTGTGAATCTGATACTGCAAGTAAATTTTAATAGATTTCCTTAAAAACATTTTCATTACTTTGTCTAACTTTTTATGGTTAAATTTTTTTGTTAACCTAAGTTTAAATAACTTTATCTCTGTGATAGGATATCTTAAATTAATTTGAAAGAATGAAATTCTCAGAAGAATACTTAGAGATAGTAAATACGAAATTATGAGTAAGATGTGAAATGTTATTTAAATACATAAGAACAAGTCAAAATTATTTAATATTTCAATGATCTGTTTAAATTGTAATAGATAATATTAATTTTTGTTTTGTAAGGTTTCTTATTACTAAACTATAATTAACAGCATTCCATTTTTTGATTAAATGAAATGATACAAACATTTTTCTACAATGTAAAGATATTTGAATTATCTAAAATTTATTATTTAATATAGGATGTTTATTAACTTAGCAGTTTTAGACTCTTAAAATTTTATATATGTCTAGGTGGGGATTATCCTTACAAATATATTATGAAAATATTGAATCATCCTAAAATACTTATGATCATCCATGGAATCATAATAATTAAAAATGCATTTACTATTTTTGTATTTTATCCTTGAAATATTATTAAAATATAAATATATAATAATTAATGAAGAAATATCTAATCTTATTGATAATTTTGAAAGTAGCGTTCACGTTTATTAAATATGACACTGGATTGACAACTAATTTTGATAAGAATATAGATGCAAGTTTCGTTTGTAGAAATGGTTACTCTAGAACAGCTACCATTCCATTTTCGAATACATTTCAAAATATTCCTTAAGTCTTCTTTTTTATTGATTATTGTGAATTAGAAACAGCTGAAATGGGGTATAAACTGTCTATAACAACTATAACTACAACATGTATTTAATAAATTGATATTTTTGTAGCATTTACAGCACTAATGAGCTGTAGTGGATATAGTGTATATTACATGTAGTTAAAATGGTATGCTATTGACGATTAACGTATTGAAGTGATAAGTAACTTCAATATGGCTAATCCAGATGATAAAACATTTTCAATTAAAAATCCGAATGCTTAAACTGGTTTTGTTGTTATGACAAGCATCCATCATATAGGACCATTAGATTTCCTATTATAAGTAATATTTGATTATAAATATATAGATAAGTCAAATAACAACTAATTCAGTTACTGTGAGTATTACTAAAGTGGCAGGAAAATTTACTAATCTTAAATAAATTGGCTATTTTGTTGTTGTTGGAGTTCAAGAGGCTTTTATTAATTTAGGATTACAGATAGCAACTGGAAGCTTCAGTAGTGGAACACTTGCTATATAACCAAATAGATTATTTGTCATTGCATTACAAGGTTTTAATAATTATGCAAATATTCACAACATAAGATTAAAGACAACATATACAAATACAGCAACAACGATATCATATGTTTTAGCCACCTGTAATTATAAAATATTTATTTTAATAGGGGCCTATGATACTGTTCCAAATAGTCATTCTTAGGTTTGGATTGCATATTAATTTACAAATTCATATAAACCATTAGAATGTTTCAGTATAAGAACAAGTAGAAAATAAGTTTTAGATTTACATCTTTTACCTTTATTTATTTTAGAATTGGTTTAATGTAATTAAATATACACTACAAATGGAAATTACAATTATATTGTAGATAAATCAATCACACCACTTAAGATGAATATCTAAATAAAATGTGAAAATGGAATGAAAATGTAAGCAGATTTTAATAAATGCAATTCTTGTAGTATTAAAAAGACTCACTCTTTTAAATTTAATTGCTTTAATTAAATGAATTATGTTGGATTCTTCCCTTTATTTTAATAATCATTTGCACAATATAATCAATTAAAAATTAATATTCAATCATCATCACTTGAAATTATTAATGTCGTTTATGATTAAACCATTACAGAATATACTATTGTGAAGATATAAATATTAAATTAATGAATTTTATAATATCTTAATTATTTTCATATTATCTTATTTATTTGTTGATATTTATAATTTATTAAATTGGCTGAGATTTTCCACTCATTCAAAATATTGTTATTGTCAATTACGACGTAAGATTAAAAAATTATATAATCTAATCCTTATCTTTCTTAAATTGCTTGTACTCATGATAGAAGAAAAGAAAGAGAGATTTATGAAAAAACTAATAAAGAAAAACTTGAAAACATTGAATATTTTAAATAAGAAGGAAATGTGGCTTTTAAAAATAAAGAATTGGATAAAGCTGCCTATTTTTATTAAAAAGTAATATACATTTGTATATTAGTTAGGCACTAGTTTATTTTGATTATACATTTCCAAAAGGTGATTAAGAAGAATAGAAATACAATTTACTTTTAGAGCAATGTAATAATAATATGGTCTAATGTAAATTACTCTAAGGGTCTCTAGATGAAGCATGGAATTATTCACATTAAGCCTTAAAAATTAACCCAAAAAGTGAAAAGGCTATATTCAGACAAGCCAAGATTTCATTTCAAAAAGATGATTTTGCATAATGTGAAACTTTATTACAAAAATTAAATTAAGATTTATAAGAAACAAAAAAATTAAAGCTAAACTTATAAAACAGGATAAAGTTGTATAATTAAAGAAATGAACAAGTCTATAAAAAAATGCTTTCAGAATGATATTTATGATTTGGTATCTATATCTATGAGTTATAATCAATATTATGTTGAATAAATTTATGATTATTTTATCTATGAATAAAGTAATATAATTAAAATAATAACAAGAAAACTTAAATCTATTAATAAAAACTACATTATTTACAATTTTGATAAGTAATCTATTTCTGAATAAAAATTCATAAATTTATTTGAAAAATGCAGAATTTTTGTAATTTCTTATATTTCTTAAATTTATTGTATCAATTAATAAGACAATCATTTGTTGATATAATAATTATTAATCCTTTAGTTAATTATATTTTATTATATATATATTTTTTATTAGAATGTTTATAATTGTATTAAGAACTATTGCGGTGTTGATGAATATTCTCAAAAGTATCATTAGAATTATTAAATATAGATTTATGTAAGATGTGTAATTTTAAATTACCTAATTCATTTGAATAAGTAAAAGCATTTTTGTATTTCTATGATTTGTTCTAAGGTTAATTATTACAATAATTATAATTATCAGTATTCCATTTTTTTATACAATCTTTATCAAGTAATAATTTTTAATACTTTTTGGAAAAGATACAAATATTTATCTATAATGTAAAGATATTAATCAATAAACTTATTTTAAATTATTATTTAATATAGGATGTTTAATAATTAAGTAGTTTTTAGACTCTGGAAATTTTATATGAGTATATATGGGGATGATACTTACAAATATTACTGAAAATATTTAATCATCCTAAAATATATATTATCATCCATATAATCATTATAATTAAAAATGAAATTTATTATTTTTGTATTTAATCTTTGATATATTATTTAAATATAAAAGTATATAATAATTAATGAAGAAAATTCTAATCTCATTGATCATTTTGTAATTAGCATCCACATTCATATACTATGACACTGGAATCGCAAAGGATTTTGATTATAATTATGTAAGTTTTATTTGCGAAAATGGATACTCTAAAACAGCAATTATACCATTTTCGAATTCATTTCAAAATATTCCTTAAGTATTCTTTCTTTCTGAATATATTGCTATAATCAGGGCTGAATTGGAGTTTAAATTGTCTATAACAACTATAACTACTACATGTATTTAAT
>JPFL01000582.1:15472-28732 GCA_000733385.1 Paramecium biaurelia
TTTAATATACATTTAAATCATTTTAATTTAGTTAGCTTCCTGTATCATTTTAAATTAATTCGAAAGAATCAAATTTTTAGAGGTATCAGTATTTATTGTAAATACGGATTTACAATAAGATGTGAAATTTTTTTCTAAAATTACCTTCTTCATTATTTAAACAAATCAAAATTATTTGTATTTTGATGAATGGTTTAAATTTTAAATCTATAATACTAATTTTTGTTTTGTAAGGTTAATTACAAAAATTATAATTAATAGGATTCAATTTTTCTATTGAATCTTTACTCAATAATAATTTCTAATACTTTGTTGATGCAAAAGATAAACTGTTATCAATAAATTATCAACTAAAATTATTTTAAAATAAAAATGTGATATATGGGCTATAAATAAATAATAATTAGTCATAATAATATACCTTATAATTTAGTAACTTTTCGACTCTGGAATTTGATATTTGAATAAATGGATATGATTATTACAAATATATTACAGAAAAAAATTGAATTTATGATCATCTTTTCTTAATAATCATGAGAATTAAAATTACAATTGATGTGTGATAATTTTTAATTCAATAAAATTTGTAAATAAAAGTTATTATAATTAATGAAATCATTTCTAATCTTATTCATCATTTTGAAGGTAGGATCCACATTTATTTATTAAGATACTGGATTATATAATTAATTTGATTTTAATTATGATGGAAGTTTTAATTGCTAAAATGGCTATTCTAAAACAGCGACTATACCATTTTCGAATACATTTCAAAATATTCCTTAGGTATTCTTTACTAATGAATGGTTTAATTAAGAAAGGGCTGAATTAGAGTTTAAATTGTCAATAACAACGGTAACTACAACATGTAATAAATATATATGAATACTATTAATAGCATTTACAACTCAAATTAGTTGTAATAACTCTAGAGTATTTATACTAAAGTTAAGATGGTTTGCAATTGATGATTAACGTATTGAAGTGATAAGTAACTTCAATATGGCAAATCCAGATGATAAAACATTTTCAATTAAAAATCCGAATGCTTAAACTGGATTTGTAGTTATAACAAGCATGCATTATACAGGACCAATAGATTTTCTATTATAGGTAATGTTTGATTATAACTAAATAGATAAGTCAAATAACAACTAACTCAGTAACTGTGAGTATTACTAAAGTAGCAGGAAAATTTACTAATCTTAAATAAGTTGGCTATTTTGTTGTTGTTGGAGTTCAAGAGGCTTTTATTAATTTAGGATTAAAAACAGTTACTGGAGCATTTAACAGTGGAACACTTGCTATACAACCAAATAGATGGTTTGCTATTGCAACAGAGGGTTTCAATTATGCAAATACTAAAATTATAAGGATAAAAGCAATATTTACAAATACAGCAACAACAATATCATATACTTGGGGCACCTGTAATTATAATTTAAATATAAAAGGGAATGAAATTGAAACTCCAAATAGTCATTCTTAGGTTTGGATTGCATATTAATTTACAACTATATACAAACCTTTAGAATGTTTTAGTATAAGAATAAGTAGAAAATAGGTTTTAGATTTAAACCTTTTACCTTTATTTATTTTAGAATTGGTTTAATGTAATTAAATATACACTACAAATGGAAATTACAATTATGTTGTAGATAAATCAATCAAACCACTTAAGATGAATATCTAGGTCAAATGTGAAAATGGAATGAAAATTTAAGCAGATTTTAATAAATGCAATTCTTGTAGTATTAAAAAGACTCACTCTTTTAAGTATAATTGCTTTAATTAAATGAATTATGTTGGATTCTTCCCTTTATTTTAATAATCATTTGCACAATATAATCAATTAAAAATTAATATTCAATCATCTTCACTTGAAATTATTAATGTAGTTTATGATTAAACCATTACAGAATATACCATTGTGAAGATTTAAATATTAAATTAATGAATTATGTAATATCATAATTATTTTCATATTATTTTATTTATATATATATATAAGATATTCAAAATTTATTTATTTGATTGAGATTTTTCACTCAATCAATCTATTGTTATTGTCCATTAAATTAAACAATAAGTATTAATTGATATACCATAGGATTAAAAAGTGAAAGAAAAAGTAAAATAATTGAAGGAACTGAAACAAGTCTTAAATAAAAAAATTACATAAGTAATTAAAAAGTATCAAATTTATAAAACTATAGATTGATGAATAATATATAATATTTCTAAGAATATCCTAATGTAAATTACTCTAAGCTTGTTTCGATAAAACATTGAATTATTCTCATTAACCTTTAAAAATTAACCAAAATTTTGTGTATACCACAATTTTTAGTAAATACAGGTTTATGTTTGGAGTATGTATTAAACCCTGATTTTTTTAGTAGCCAAAATTTATAATCGAAAAGTAAATTAGATAGGATGGCTTATGGAGAATGATATTCTATCTTTTTAATAAAAATTTCCTTGAAAACAAAAAAAATTGTTGATATCAATATAGATTTTTATAAATGAAAGTTATTTATTATTTGCTTTATTTTTTTTATGCCTTGGTGATGATCTCACAGTATTTTGATTAGACTAAATAATATACTATAAATGAAGGTAAATCTCCTGTTGATTTGACTGGCTACTACAATCATGAGGTGGCGTAAGATGGATGATGTAAATTGTACATTTGGACAAGTAATACTTTAAATTTCATGAGTGTAGTTAAAGACTTCATATGAGGCTGGTATATAATAAAACGTATAATATAAGGTATATGGAAGGATCATTGACATTTGAACACATCTAAAATCAATTCTAGAATAACATGAATATGCAAAATAACTTGTCAAAGAAATTAATGTGATGAATATTATGAAGCCTTGGATAGAATGATGGATTTTGTAAGGCAAACTGATTTCTATAAATTGAGAAAAGGAATGAAATCAAAGCCTGAACAATTCAAAGATATTTATTGACTCCAGATGTATTTGAATTGGAAGGAGAAAAAAGTATCTCTTGCTCTGTTTGAATTAAGATGCTAGATTATAAGAGTGATGTTTGGATGCCATACACTAAATGGACAAGTTTTTAAAAGCATGCTTAGAATTTATAAATACTATAATTTCTCTTGTTCAACATATAGAGTTAGTTTTTCATCAAAGCCAAAGACTTTTACATTCCTAGGATGATATCTATGTTTTATATGACGCAATATGATTGCAATAGAAACCAAAAATTCAATCTTGGATAGCAAGTTTCATGATTTAATACTCTAACCTCTCTCCTGACTTGTGAAGGGTTTGATTGTTTCATGCAATTTCAAAGGGAAGTAACAAATTGACTATACTTTCTAATAATTTGGTTACCTCCAGAAAAGGTGGTTGAAGATTTGACTGCTAAAGTGAAATTAAATGGTAATTACTGGGAGAGTTAGACATAAATGTAAAATCTTAATTGGATTTGATATAATATTAGTTATTCTATCTTTAAGTGATTTTTGTTATTATGTATGAGTATAATTATTAATAATTTAAGAATGTGTCCTTTTTTATATATTGTCTTAAGATGAATTGATCTTCTTAACTTTATCAAAAGATGTATTTAATGTTTTTTTAAATAAAAACTTATTTTTTAGAAGTGGTGTAACCTTTTCGCTGTTATCTTGATCATTACTTTTATTCTCATACATTTAATGTGGTAAGTTATAATTTATTTAAGGAGTAAATAATCTTCTTGGTGTATTCTCAAAATAAAATATAATTATAAACATAATAAATTGTTCACATAATAATATTCAAATATACATATTAATATCTCCATTTTTCCTATTCAACTTTAAAAATTGGACAGTAAATTTTTCAAATTTGGAGCATAAATTCTTCTGGTATGTGTCATTTCATTCAGTTTATTCCAATTCAGCATTACTCATCGTATAATTCTACATCATGGTGTAATAAGTGTTCATAAGTCAATCTAAATCCATGTTAGCAAGACTTGCACCCAATTAAATTTGAATCTCTCGAGGAATCCAAAGTTTCGATAGTATTAAAACCTTTGCCTCTTCCTCTTAACTTCTAAAAAGTTCTCATATTACTAATTTAGAAAATGTTGATATTAATCTCCATTAAAAATTGAAAATTAATATTATTTAAGAAATTCTAAAAGTGAGTTCTAAAGTCAAACTTCTCCCATATTGAATCCATTTTTTTAAAAGATAATGTTTTAGGGAGACCAAGCACTAATTTCCTAAAGAATCTCCTCAAATTTTACCATTTAATCTAGAGTGCCTCTGATTACGTATACAGGATAGGAGATACATATAAAAAATGAGGCCTTATGTAAGTATTCCAAAGCTGAGTCATATGCCGTAGTGACAATTATTTATTCAATGATTTCAGTTAATATGCTAGAATAGCATACAATTTACTTCTCTTGTGATAGTTATTTTCCTATATTTCCTTTAGCATTCATATAGATTCCCAAGTATTTAAACTCATTTTCCTTTATAATTAATCCTGTACTTATGTGATCTAGTGAAGTATTTAGTCTTTGATAGATTTACTTAAAAATTATAAGTTGTGGTTTTATCTCATAAAGAAGTCAAAACTTCATTCATTATCAACAAATGGCATACCACTGCTAATCATCCGCATAAGCCTTTAACTTCATTTGTCCATACTTAATTTTATCACACCTTTTTTCTCTTAGAATTTATTTATTTCTATCAATTCTACTATAAAAATTCATTAAAGTAATATCTAATTCAATTTTGGTAACAATTTAAAGTAACAAAATGTACAAAATA
The DNA here is from genome assembly GCA_000733385.1 of Paramecium biaurelia. Taxonomy (NCBI): domain Eukaryota; phylum Ciliophora; class Oligohymenophorea; order Peniculida; family Parameciidae; genus Paramecium; species Paramecium biaurelia. Next base: position 20,286 of record JPFL01000582.1, read on the forward strand.
CAACACAAAATAAATAATTGAGAAAATGGATTAGGTTTAATATTAATTTCGGATTAGAAGCTTTATCTTTTTTAAAAATAATTAACTGAAATAAAACTAATTTGAAAAGTGGATGTATCTAATAAATTAAGCAAAAAAAAACAATAGAAATTTGAAATAGATAATACATTGCTTAAGATATTTCGTTTTTGAGCATATTTAATATTTTAGTTATTTATGGATTAAAGACTTCCCAGAATGGGAGCAGATTAGAATTTATAATGTTTATTTTTATTAGACTTATATGTTTTGTGGAGTTGGAGGGTTGTGATTGAAATATAGTGGAATGTTTCAATATTATTTTGCAATTGATAGTTTCATTATCACTTTTATCTATCTAATTATAATCGCTAACATTCATTTAGTATCTATGAAATTAGTTCGCTTTTTTGTCAATTCATTGCCATTATATAGTTTATATTATATTTATTAAAATATAATTATTCAGAAAGTAGCAAGTTCAATAGAAATTAAAAAGAGATGAATAAGATTTAATTGCAATATAAGGAGCTTTCAAAAATTAGTTGTATTTACCCATTAATTATCATAAATTAATTATATGTTTTTTAATATAAATGCAGCAATAAACATTAATCTTGTTATATTATATTTATATCAAACAATCTATTTTTCAAAGATAGAGGTAATTTCGCAGAAATTAACAAACTTTCTTCAAATAACAAAATGAAAGGTTGATCAACTAGTATATATTTAATTTCTAAATGTATCGAATACTATTTTTTGATTTCTTGGGTTTTCATCAATTTATAATATTTAATTAATTTATCATGAATTACAATAAGTTGAATGAGTGATAGACAACTATTTATTTGTTTTGGTGTTAATAGAATTAAAAAGTGTAAAAATAACAAGTATGTTGATTGTTATTTATTGTATATATATAAATAGTAAATAAGATAATATAAATTAATTAAGATATTATAAAATTCATTAACTTAATATTTAAATCTTCACAATAGTATATTCTGTAATGGTTTAATCATAAACAACATTAATAATTTCAAGTAATGATGATTGAATATTAATTTTTAATTGATTATATTGTGGGAATGCTTATTTAAATTAAGGAAAGAACCCAACATAATTCAGTGAATTAAAACAATTATATTAAAAAGAGTGAATCTTTTTAATACTACAAGAATTGCATTTATTAAAATCTGCCTAGATTTTCATTCCATTTTCACATTTAACTTAGATATTCATCTTAAGTGGTGTAATTAATTTATCTACAACGTAATTATAATTTCCATTTGTACTGTATATTTAATTACATTAAATCAATTCTAAATTAAATGTTGGTAACATGCTTAAATTGAATACTAATTTTCGACTTGCCCTGATAGTAAAACATTCTAAAGGTTTATATGAATTTGTAAATTAATATGCAATCCAAATCTAAGAATGACTATTTGGTGTTTCACTTTATCCCCCTTTTAATATTTAAAGTATATTTACAAGTGCCAAAAGTATATGAGATTGTTGTTGGTGTATCTATAAATATTGTTTATATCCTCAAATTGTTAACATTTGCATAATTTAGACCTTGTAGTGCAATGGCAAACCATCTATTTGGTTGTATAGCAAGTGATCCACTGTTAAATGCTCCAGTTGCTATCTGTAATCCTAAATTAATAAAAGCTTCTTGAACTCCAACAACAACAAAATAGCCAACTTATTTAAGATTAGTAAATTTTCCTGCTACTTTAGTAATACTCACAGTTACTGAATTAGTTGTTATTTGACTTATCTATATATTTATAATCAAATATTACTTATAATAGAAAATCTATTTGTCCTGTATAATGCATGCTTGTCACAACTACAAATCCAGTTTAAGCATTCGGATTTTTAATTGGAAATGTTTTATCATCCGGATTAGCCATATTGAAGTTACTTATCACTTCAATACGTTAATCATCAATAGCAACCCATCTTAACTTTAGTGAATATACTCTGCGGAAATTACAGCTAATCTGTGTTGTAAATGCTATTAAGTATACATTATTAAAAACATGTTGTAGTTATTGTTGTTATTGACAATTTAAACTCCAATTAGGAGGTTTATTAATCAAAAAGTTCCCGAGTAAAGAATACTTAAGGAATATTTTGAAATGTATTCGAGAATGGTATAGTTGCTGTTCTAGAGTAGCCATTCTAGCAATTAAAACTTCCATCATAAGTAAAATCAAAGTCCCTAGCTAATCCAGTGTCACAGTAAATAAACCCAAATGATACTTACAACTTTATGAATAAGATTAGAAATTTCTTCATTAATAATAATATAGTTGTATATTTACAAATTTAATAATTATTAATAATAGTATCGCAAATCAATTTAAATTTGAATTATCTTGATTATAAATAACAATGATGGTTTTAAAAGTAACTTTCAAATATTTTATTCAAACCATTTTATTTTTAATATTATTCACAATTTCTTCCTTTTATATATCTTATTTATTTTGTATTACTAATCTCATTAACAACTAATTAACCTCCTTCTGTATATATTTATAATATTTGTTTGATATTTTAAATTGAAAAATTATAAGTCTAGAAAAAAGAATATATTCATACTATAACAAAACCCCTATGTTTAAAACAATTCAAAGAATCATCAAAATTTAAAATAAATTACCTAAAGGCACCTAAAATCCATTTACTATCTAAACCAATATCTAGTAATAGTCATCATAGTATAATACTAATAATAATTTAGAGAACCATAGTTTTTATTTTAGTTGGAATAATCAAATGGTAATTAGCCTGTTGCACAAAAATGTTAGGAAAATAATAATAACAATAAGTTCAAGAACTTATATTAAATAGCAAAAAAGAGTAGGGTGATTTAAGATAAATATAGAATAATGAAGTTTAAAATGATGAAGAAGAAGTGGAGGAAGATGATTAAGATTAAGTATAAGATGAGGTTGACAATGAAGACGAAGAAAATTAAAATGATGAAGATGATTAATAAGATGATGATACTGAATTATATGATACTGAAGAGGAAACAGAAAATATAAAAATTATTTTATAATAAGCAGATGCTGATAAATAAAAATCAGTTACATAAATAGAAGCTATTAGAAAGGAAGTTAACAAAATAAATAAAGAGTTAAATTAGTTAGACCAAGAAATAGAAGGAACTTTAATTATGAGTAGGATCAACTTTGGAGATCAAAGTGTTTTAGAAATGTCAGGTTCATAAGATATTTCATATTAATAATACTTAAAAGAATTTGAATAGTTTAAATTATAAAAATAAGTAAATCCAAAATCAATGAAAGGGTCATGAATAATAATTAATTTTATCATATATATTTTTTATTATATATATTAAGAAGATATAATTATTATACATAAAAGAGTAAATGTAAGGTAAAGTGAAGCCTCTATAATAACAAAGGGAAATTATTAATAAAAAAATTTCCATATTATTTTAATAGAAATAGAATTGCATTTTATTTGCTAACAATAATGGAATGAGCATCTTTTTAAAAGACGGACTATTAAGAAATCTTGTTTATTAAACTATTAAAATAATCTTTTTAAAATGATTAACATTAGCATAAAGGAGTACATCTTAAAAAATCATTAATTCAATTCTATTTTCACTTTTTTTTACTTCTCATCAAGTATTAGAGTTCTTAGAAGAGAAATATCTTCCAAAATTTCTTTATTGGTTAATTTAATTATTGTTAAGGGTTATTTTATTTTAGAATTGATAAGTTCTTGATCTTAAAAAGTATCTTTGTTTAAATTTGACTTTGTTTATTATTTTATCTTTTTATGACATTAGGAACATAGATATTTTGTTTAATATGTAATTTTGGTCAAATTCTACTTTCCTTCAGACTATTCACATTCAACATGATTCTATAATTATAAAAACTAAAATTTACCCATCTGTTGCATTTTTAGCACATAATCCATTGTTTATCATCCATTTCATATCCTAGAGTAGGGTCATATATCTTAAATAATTAATAATTATATATTACTTGAATACAATATTCACAATAGTTGTTTGAGTTGAAATTGTTAAAACATCTGTTACATAATAGGATACCCTGACCTTTAATCTAAGTTTCATTTAACTTTTTCCTTTTATTCTAACAATTATTATTTTAACAACTTATCTGTTGTAACAATTATTTTGTTTAGAAAGTATTTCTATTAAGACATTTTTTCTTAGTTTAATGAATTTGGGTAGGACTACTGGATTGAGAATCTTAATTTTTGAGACTTGCCTCTGTTTTTATATGTTAACAAAGAGAATTTGAATTTTACTGCTTATCTAAAGCATTAGAATTAATGATCTTAAGAAATTCTTAATAAATAGGAGAAAACTATTGTAAGTTGTCAAAATGGAATGATTCGTTTAATATTGTTTATTAGTTATGCAACATGTATGTTTTTTAAATTAATAATAAATTTTTACTCTATTTATATTTCTATATAAATGATTTAAAAAAGAAATTAATTATGAAGCTATCTTAGAAATATATAGTGTAATGATCAATATAATAAATATATAAATAGTATACAAAAAATGATATAATTTTATTTTTTTACATTTTATATTTTCAAACATGGATTAGAAATCATGTGAATTATAGTATGACTATGAACTTGACTTCGAATATTTGGGGAATTGCAGAATTAGCTATGAATATTACACCAATACATAGGAAGAGGAAGTGAAACTGAGTGATTTGGATTCTAAATTTTTAGATGATTTCAAGATTGAGCATGATTCTAAATATTTTTTATATAAAGTAGAATAAGATGATTCATATTTTGGACTTGAACTTAAATTTAATGTTAGGTATTTAAGTTTGTAATAGAAGTGCAGATTAATTGATGTAAATTAATCAAATTTCAGAAAATTCCTTATATGAAGGAATTACCATTAAAATACCAAGAAAATAATCGTTGCCAAGTTATGAATAAATTACAAATTAGGAATAGAAACAAGAAAATCTGTTGGATTCGTTTTAATATACATTTAATAAATTTTTTGACATAAATTATATTACAACTTTAGGTTGCATATAGGGAAAATTAACAGTCCATGAAGATGTATTGTTTTTTGATCCAGATTTCAATAATCTAGGGAATGAAAAAATAATGTAGGAAGCAAAACTAAAGAATGTTTAATAATTACAATTTTAAATCCTATTAAAAAATGTCATCAAGGTTACAAAAAGAGATTTTCCAGCATATATTTAATTAGGTAGTAAAGAACTCTTCAAGATGCATTTTGTAGAAATCTACCTCTAAACTAAACGGTCCAAAGTTGCTTTAATATAATTAATCGATGTTTAATAATTAAGTGAATTGATGGATTCAATTAATTCTGTGTTGGTGTCATACTTTCCTCCGACTCCAAACAAAATAATAGAGACTCCAACAAAACCTTAATTGAAAACTATTATTCCTTTTTACTATAAAAATGACTAAAAATTAGAATAAAACATTCTATTAGCATTTGAAAGTATTATAATAAATATAAATGATAAGATTCAATGGGTTAGAATTCATTCATTTCTCATTTAGAATCAAAATCTGAAATTATTGATTAGAGTATTTTTATGATGGTTGCTTGTTATATTCCGACTATCTTTAGATCCAAAAGATGGAAATTATTATATTCATCAACATTAAATGGTTCATCCATAAAGACTTTGATGAGAAATACTTAATTTAGCGAACCTGTTATTATGTTTATAAGAGACTTACATGCATATTTATTTGGAGCCTATTTGTCTGATGGAATTCAAAAAAGTCAAGATCATTTCTATGGAACTGGTGAATCATTTTTATTTACTTTTAAAAATACCTAATCCTTAACGGTTTATAATTGGATTAATTAGAATAATTTTATAACTTTGTGTGATGAAAATGGATTAGCAATTGGATGTGGCGATAAATATGGGTTGTATATTGATTCTGAAATTTATCATGGGTATTCTCATTATTGTGAAACATTTGGAAATGAAGTGTTATCTAGTAAAGAGAATTTTGTAATAGATAGAATGGAGATATGGGGAATAATTTAAGGTTGAAGAATGCAAACACTTAAATATATTATATATATAATCAAAATTATTTCAATATGTTGAAAAAATCTTGAGGGATTCTTCCTTATACTATTATTTTTCTTTTGTTCTTCTATTTTTATTGTTGGAATACTTTTTTTAGATCACAAGTATTAAGTAATAATAAATCAAGTATTCTTTCTGTTGATTCTGGAAGTTCTTTTATCTCTTTAGTTTAAACTTTATTAATTTCATCTAATTATTATTACAAAAAGTTACTATGTGCTAATTTTGTGTAATTTAACTCTGTGATTATTGGCATTGGTGGTATAGATTAAGAATCCTAAAGTTAAGGAGATGGAGAAGATCTTTTTTTCAAAATTGGAAGGGAATATTTTTTGCTCTGTCTTTCTTATTAATCTCCAGGCTTTGATTATTCCTCAGACATATAATTTGTAAGAGTACCCAACCTCTCGAAAAATATCATATACAAGTATCTTGTCCTCTGATTTTTAACGGTTATCTTTTCTATATTGCATACTTTTATCTTAGTCTTTTATTTATTAGTTTTCTAATGTTATATTCACAGAGTTAAAGTATTCCATTTTCTTTAGCAGCTCAGTTTTGTCATTTACTTTTTACTCATTGAAGGATTTTCTTTTTTAAAGTATTTAATATTTCCCCCTGATTGGAGTCTAATGAGCTGTTCTCTTTGGGCTAGGTGCTTAGTGTATACTAAATGCATGCAATGAAAACTTCTACGTGGAATCATACTTTTCTCGTTCAATTGATTTTCTCAATCTCAAAGCTATATTTGATCTCATTATTATTAATATAATAATGAGATCTAAAATAATAATTGTAATAATTAAATATTATTAATTATATTTATAAAAATTATCCTCCTTAACTTAAAGTAATAAACCTCTATTCTAAATACTTTAAGAAATTTTCGACTCTTTCACTTTAGTAATTATATTTAAAACCTATCTAATTTACTTTATTTGATGAATCTCAAGGTTAAAGATGCTGATTCAAATATTTCTTCTAAATTATTACAAATATTAGATATTACTTCTATAGAATAAGCACAAAATTTTAATCATAAAAACTAGATAAATAATTTAGGGTCTAAATATTCTACCTAGACATCTTTAGATTCTTATTGTTAATATCTTTGTATTTTATTTAATAAATAAAAAAGAATACTAAATAAATCATATATAATTATTATAAAATTGATCAAATGATTCAATTTATTATGTTAAATAACTAAATTCAAATTATTAGCCCCATTTATATGTAAAGTATAATTACAAGAGCCAACAGTATATGAGATTGTTGTTGGTGCATCTATAAATAATGCTTGCATCCTCATATTGTTAACATTTGCATAATTTAGACTTTGCAATGCATAGCAAACAATCTATTTTGTTCTTTAGCAAGGGTTCCACTGTTAAATTCTTCAGTGGCTGTCTGTAATCCTAAATTAATAAAAGCCTCTTGAACTCCAACAACTAAAAATAGCTAATTTATTTAAGATTAGTAAATTTTCCTGCTAATTTAGTAATACTCACTTAGCTGAATTAGTTGTTATTTAACTAATTTGTGTTGTAAATGCTATTAATAGCATACATTAAATAAAACATGTTGTAGTTATCCAATTTTTCATAAGTAAAGAATATCCAAGGAATATTTTGAAATATGTCCGAAAATGGAATGGTTGCTGATCAAGAGTAACCATTTACACAAACGAAACTTGGATCTATTTTCGGATCAAAATTCTCTGTCCATCCAGTGTCATAGTAAATAAAAGGGAATGCTAGTTTCTTAATAACCATTAAAATTAGATATTTCTTCATTAATTATTTATATACCTTTGATATTTTTTAATAAATTACCAAAGTTTGAATACAAAATAGAATAAATACATGTTTATCTTTTATTTTCAGTATAATTAATAACATTTTGTAATAGTCGATATTTAAATTAATCTTTTAATTTCATCTAAGTCAAATAAGTATTTATTTTGCAGGGATAAATTAATTTAAACAAAATTAAATTTAAAGGGCAAAGGTATAACAAATATGCTTTCTTCAATCTTTTTAAAATCTAAATGACCAATCTGATTGAAAAATGGACAAATATCATCATTATTATTAGGTGCTTATTGTCTTGAATTTTTATTTATTGTATATATATAAATAGTAAATAAGATAATATCAATTAATTAAGATATTATATAATTCATTAACTTAATATTTAAATCTTCACAATAGTATATTCTGTAATGGTTTAATCATAAACAACATTAATAATTTCAAGTAATGATGATTGAATATT
>JPFL01000584.1:0-28433 GCA_000733385.1 Paramecium biaurelia
TTTTGATATTCAAATTACAAATGATTTTTCCCAAAATCCTTACCAAAATTCTCTACATATTCCATTCCTCTCTCCTCTATCATTATATTCTCCCTTGCAGCCAGCTAATATAATTCTCTATTAAGCACATATATTAGCAATTATAAAACTATTTCAGGTTCCTCGTCTTTAGCCATCTATATATTTTCCAAATTCATATTCCTAAGCTTTGCTATTATTATTAAATAATTACTTTTAAATTACCTCCAATAATTTACAATAATTACTTTTTATTTGCCTAATTTTAACCCATCCTAAGAGTAGCATTAATACTATCCTCCAACATCTATTAAAACTTCTCCTTTCCATATATCTGTTCGTATACCACCCTTTTAATTATTAGTACCATAACCTCCAAACCACCTCAGGTAATAAAATTACTCTGCATTCTTTAAAACATTGGGTTTCACAGAAATATCTTTAATGTTATCACTGTTTAGATGTATTGATATTTAAATAATTATCTTTTTATGATTGAACCATCTCTATTATATTAGATATCTTTTTCTTTAGTAATTTTGATTAGCAATTTGTGTTAAAAAATTTAAGACCATACTAATCCCAAATACAACTTTTCTACTCCCAGGTATCTTCTTGTTATATGAATTTTTCCTCTTCTTTTATTCTACAAGAAATAATTAAATAATAGACTTACTAAACTATCTATTAAATAACCTTTATTTCTCCTTTAAATTTTTAACAAAAAACTTACACTTCCTTATCAAACTAGACCTATGCTAATTCAGGTTTAGTTAAATAAGAATTTTTTTAATTATTCCATTAATCCAAAATTCTTTCATTCAATATTTACACTAACTTATCCAAATCGGTTAAAGAGAGTTCTGCAAAATTATCATTATCATTTATGAGATCTATCTACTATTTATCTTTTCTCTCTATCATATTTTATATTTATTTATTGATTCTGTTATATCATCCCACATTTTCTTAATTTCAATTTCAACTTAAGATATCACGTATTTCAAGCTCGTACTCAGATATTTTAACTCAAATTGTTGTGTCTAAACTATATTCTTAGAAATTCTTGTTCATTAATTCTCGAAATGTATTTATAGGAACAGTAAATTTAATCTCTACATTATGTTCATATTGGCATTCAACACATGGTTTCCTTTAATATTCGTGAGGGGCTACACAGATCAAAGGTATTGGAGTTTAAGGTTGAAAATTACAAAACATTCTATTATTGAAATAATAGAAATTATTACTTTAATACAATCATTAATAAAAACCAAGATAGGTATTGTTTATAAATCTTCTGTTTTCAATATTTAAAGTCCTTAAGAAAGAACCATACTACAATCAAAGATATGAAATTATTTAACATTTCCCTCAAGTTATTCTTTAACAATAAAATTTCATCTTTGAAACTAGTGTCAAAATTGTAATAAATTAAAGTTTAATTTCAACATAGAATTATAAAAATAAATCAAAAATGATATCAAAATAATTAAAGAATTATTATTTGATAGATGAATGTAATCTAAAATGTAAATCAATTAAGAGGATAATTATATGTAAAAACCTATTATTCCTGAAAAAAAGAATTTGATTTTGTAAATTCTATAATTTTTAGAGAATTTCCATAGAATTATTTTGAATTAAATATTTAATTAAATAATATAAACTAATAGAAAAATAAATGTATCTCACAATTCATAATTATTGTAAGTAATATTTTATGAATCATTCACACCTGTAATTTCATTATATTAATTCTCTAAATTAGCTAATGCCTATCTTCCTTAAGAAAACTCAGACTCTTCGAGACCTTCAGTAACATAGCACCATACGAAAGCTCTTTTTGCATATACTATATCAAACTTGTCTCTTAATAATTTAAATCTACTAACAATTGAGGCATCATTAGACAAGAATGTTCCAGTTTGTTTCATTTATGCAAGTTCAGGTAATATTTAGAAATTAGATGAAGTACATTAAAAAATCCTTGGACTTTAGGTAAAGATATGCTCTAAATTTTAAAGTGCTGAATCAAATTTGCCATAAAAATGGTTTACTTCTTTTTACCTAAATAATAAGGTTGTAGAAAGATGTCTAGGATTTTGAGGACATTAATAAAGTTTTAACTCTTTTTTTGTGAGATATTTAATGAATTAGCTTTGATCTAATTCTTTTCTAGTATAATCATTGATTGAAGTCATTTTGCCGTATGATGGAATAAAATAATGCATTTGTGGATAAGGACACATATTTGAAAAAAACTTGGAATTATCACTAGAGTTAAATCTTCTTAATCCAGTATATGAACTAATTATTTATGCTACTAAGTTATTCAAATGTGAATAATCAACAAAATCTAAATCTAATTGTTGATCAATTACATTGTACATTGACTCATTGTCAAACATAGTGATGCTTTGAAAATACTCTCTTGTCATTTAAATTGAAAACATAGCATTATAAACTCCAAGAATATTATTAGACATCTCTGAAGATGGGAATATTATAAATCCATTTTTTTTTACTTTATCTCCATAATCACAATTTAATCTGTTTAATAATAGATCCGAAAATCCAGACCCAGTTCCTCCACTTATTGAAGTTGTTATCACAAATTAATCTAATCGATCCATCGTTTCTATTTATTTTCGAATAAAATCTAATCCTTTATCAACAATTTCTCTTCCTACAGTATAAGTACCTCTAGCATAAACGTTTGAAGCATCCTCTTTTCCATATAAAAATGAATTCTTCTTAAATTTTACTTATTTATTCCTTTAAACTTCATGTATCATTCTGTCATCTAAATCAGCGAATAGTGCTAATGGATGATGATGCCCATCAACTTATTCATAAATATAATTCTTCTGAGTTGTTTCATTGTGTTCTTTTTCATACAATTTCCATAACATATCACCAATCATTACACCAGCACCTCCAATATGAATATGAAATGCAGAAGACATCCAAAGATAAATTATTATTTAAATAGTAAAATAATTATCTAAATTTAATCAATTTTAAATGAAAAAATTTACAGAGAGTGTTGTTTTTATATTATGATACCGGATATATTTTCATTAAATTGGAAGATCAAATTTTTAAATGAATTAAATCAAATAATTTATTAGATATCATAATTAATAATAGGAAGAAATTATTTACTTTTTTGATTTCAATTTTTAATTACAGTATTTATTATATAAGTAGAATAAGGTAAAAAATAAAAGTTCAACTTTTAACTGTTTTTAAGGGAATAAGTCAGAACTCTAAAAATAGACACAATTAGAAAAAGAAGAATGTAAATATATTCAATCCTTAATGACTTGCAATAATGCAAACTCCTATGATGGAATCACTCATTAGTTAATCAAAATATGCTCGGCCAACATTCTAAAGGATTTATTGGAGGAACAATCCTTGAGCATAAATAAAAATCTAGGTTGGGCTAGATTAACCCCCATAGATAGAGTCTACCCAAAAATACATTAATAAGATAAGTTCAGATCTTTAATTATTTAATTACTCTTTTTAAATTCGTAAAATATAAATTCTACTGTAAACTTCAAGAATACTGATGAAAATATATACTAAAATTATAAACTAGATTCATCTTTGGACTAGGAACTCGATTAAATAAATATATATCAAGGCTTTCATATATCCAACTCGTTTTAATATTTATTTAGATTAATTCCGCGTTATTTTATTCAATTAAATTTGAAGTTTAAATATTAGAGAATGCTGATTATCTTATATTAATGACAGATCTTAGATTTATTTAACATTTAATTTAATTACTTAGAAAACGAAGGTATTCCCATACTTAAATTTTTAACCAATTACACAAACCTGAAATAGGTTTATATTACAAAAAAGATGAATTATATGCAAAAACTTGCCTTTTATCATATCTATCTAACATAGTTTCCATTACTTTTTCTGTTGAAATGACATTAAAAAGATACTAAATTTCAAAATGGTAAATAATTGAAAATATAAATTTTCAAATTTATCCTTATACTTCCTAAAAATTGCCAGATTAGTAATTTCGAATCAAATTATGTAGTTCTGAGCTAAAGTTTTTTTAGAAAATGATATTAGTTTAATCTTAGTATAAAAAACTGTATTCATTGCCAATTAAACAAAACTAGGAACTTAAATAGACAATTTTAGAAAAACTGGATTATTCAATGTCTATTAATGAAGGTAAATATGATAGGAATAATAGTGCAAAACTTGAAACTAGGAAATTAATATTATGAAAATCCAGAAAGGTAGTATTGATTAGAAAGATACTAACCTTCAGGTTTATTACAAAACTGTGGAGCACATAAGTCTTACTCATAATAAGATATGTTATTCTTGCTATCAGGAACTAATGTAAAACAACCACAAAATAGTGGGTAATTAATTAAAATATTGCAATCAATCAGCCTGCTATATCTGCTCTGAAGGTAATAATGAATAAAAAATTAATTAAAACATAAATCTTTTCAAAATTCTTCTCCTCAGTCAATATATTTAATAAATATATATGTAGAAGGATTCAAAATCTATTCTAATTATTGTTATTATAGGATTAGTATAAATATAATATTTCAGCTCTTCCTTAAATCTCCTTTGTAGAAGAAAATTAGATTTATAAATAATTAAACTAATACTATTCTTCACATTTTTTCAGTATTAAATAAGCTTAATTAGATTTTATCTTTAATATAAAAAAGATTATTATAAATGGAATTCCAAAAATAATGTGGTGATTACATAATTCTAGGAAAATTAGGAGAAGGATTTCATTCAAAGTTATTTATATATAAAAATATTAGGGTGAAATTAGGTGTGAAGAATGGATAAAAAGTTGCCATCAAGATTTTCAAGAAAAACCATGATACAGCTAAAAACATAAAGACTTTTGCCAATGAAATCAATATTCTTAAATTATTGATTCATCCTAACATAATCAGACTTATAGAATTCAGCGATGCTCTTTAATACAGAGTAATTATTCATCTATATTTAAATAGAAAAAAAATGGATAAATCGGACCTCGTGTGTGCATTGTACTTGAATTGGCTTAAGGTGGAGAATTTTTTGATTACATTTAAAAATGTGGAACTCTCTCTGAAAAATCTTCTAGATTTTACTTTAAATAATTATTGGATAGTTTGATTTTCATGGCAAACAAGGGAATTTGTCATAGAGATCTAAAACTGGAGAATCTGTTACTTGATGATAAATTTAATCTAAAAGTGGCTGATTTCGGATTAGGAAACTTTGTGGAGGCAGCAATGTTAAAGAGTTAAGTAGGAACAAATGGTATTTGTATTGCAATCAAACTTAGAATATATGGCACCAGAAGTTAAGGCAAGAATTCCTTATAATGGAACAAAAGTAGATATATATTCTGCAGGTGTTATTTTGTATGTTCTTATTTTTGGTGAACTACCTAAATATACTATTGTTTAAAACGACAACTTAAGAAAATAAATTAAAATGAAAAATGAATAGTTAATAAAAGAAGAAAAAGAAGTTATGAACATCTCAGAAGATTTGATGTACTATAAATTAATTATTATTTTAATAGAAATCTTATTAATGGAATGTTGGCTCAGAATCCTGATAACAGATTCAGTTTAGATTAATGTATGCAACATCCATGGACTAATGGACCAATGCCCACATAAGAAGAAATTTAGGTAGAATTCAAAGTTAAATTTCAATATCTTCAAAAATTAAAAAATGCTTCATTGAAAAGATAGCGAGTCTAAGTAACTAAACGTCGATGTAATTTAATCATATTATTTATCAATAGAAGGATAGATTGGTAATTTCAGAAGCACCATGGGAGAAAATGAAGAAGAATGCTTGACACAAATTATTGAAAAATATTAGTTAAATTTCGAGAACAGAGTGTTAACTAAAGGTATAGAAATAGGATTTCCTTTTGAAATTCTACTTTATCTTGATGATCCGTCATTTATTTTCTGCTATCTGTTAAAATATTGTGGAAAATTTAACTCTAAAGTGAATGAAGTCCATGATACAAAGTATAAAGTAATTATTTGATTTATATTTTAGATAAACTTCCAAGTTATTGATTTAGGATATGAAAATATAGAATTCTCAATAGAAATTTTAGATTGTGGTAATGAAATGATTAAGTTGAACATTAACAAATTATCAGGAAATTATCTTTAATTTAAAGAAATTGTTTCTAGAATCCAAGAAGCTATTAATGAGATTTTTTAAGATTATTTGTAAGATGGAATTAAATAAGAATGAAATTATGAATCTGTAATTAATTAATCATTCAAATTATAAACTTCATCTCTAGTTGTACTTATTGTTTTAATTCTTAATAAAATAATCATTAATTTATTTATTATTATAATTCTCAATTCTATTCTTTATAACCTACTTTCTATCTTAAGTATATTATCGCACTTAATACTAAAATTAAGAGTAGAATTACTATACTAAAAAGTATATATCCCCAATTTGGAATTTTATAAGTAGTCTAATGAAATAATTAATTATAAGTACACTACTATTCTCCTCATTTGATTATATACATTATTCTTTATAATCTACTAATTGTGCAGTGATAATTGAACGAAACCTTTTATATTCACAAGTCTTAGCAAAATCAGAACATATTGGAACATACTCTCCATTATAAAGCACTTTAACAAAAGCCCCAGTATTAATGTTACTGTAAAGTTCAAATATCAAATTTGCAGCAAATTCGACATACTATTCAATTAATTATATATATACATTAGTCATACACTTATTGTAAGTAATATTCTTTTTTAAATAAATATCAGCCTAACATTAAGCACTCGTTAAATTTAATGCTGATAATAAGCATCCAAGTGTAGTATCATGTGCGGATGATCCAAAATATTTAATGTGTTAACTTCCATTTAAAGCAGAGTCAAAATTTTCAATTAATCTAACAAAATAAGGAGTTGAATAAATTTTCACCTAACTAATAAATATGATATATTAATTGTACTCTGGAGTTTAGAATTTTTCAAGAGACTATGCTAGGTTTGCAAAATCATCAAGTTATTTTAGAGTCTTATCTTTCAGATTTGGTGGTAATGGATCCCCATTGTATCTATTACAAATAAATGTATCCCTCCAATGTGATAACTCTATAATATCATTAACTTTTTATTCTCCTTATAAATTTAATTCTGTATTAAAGTCATCATAAAGTTGTGCAGTTGCATCATTCACTTCTTTGTAAAGCTATGTTTCTTTGTTTTCTGAATTCATCTTCGGACATTAAATAACAATCTCATAGTGAAGTGACTTTTATTTGGTATGTATTGGAATTAATTAAATTTTATGAGGTAATGCATCATCACCTATATCTTAAGGAATCTAAGCACCCTTATTTGGTGGCAACAATAATGATTTATTTTCTTTCTCAAAATGAGGTACCGAAGGACCCTGTGGATACATTCCTTATAAATTGCAATATGCACTTGTTAAAGTTCTTTAAATATAAATTAACCTTACCTATTTTCATCCGAACTTTCAATATAAATTTCATTTTCATTGAAATTACTTGATAAAAATTAATTCTCAATGATGTATCTCTATCTAAGCCATTTTCCTAATACATATTATTATCTCATCCCGGTTGGAGTTAAGACTGCTTCATCTCCTCTAGGCTAATCTTTGATGCAATTCCAATTACAATGATAGTAATCTCTAGCTCCATGTCTCCATACTGCCTAGACTTATATCAAATCATCTTAAGCCAAAACGAAGCTTATAAGTAAAAAAACTAATTATTACATATTTATTATTCTGATTAAATTTGGTTATTTAACAGTATAAATAATAATTATCATAGTAAATCACCTCTTAATTTCATAAAATATTAAAATTGTTTTTGATTAAATCATGTATATCTTGAAAATATTAAGATTTTAAAATACATTTTATATCATATTACCAAGATGATATTCTGAATATCTTAATACTAAGTTAATTTCTATATATTTGATATAGCATAAAAAAAAGTATGAAATTTATTCACAAATCTACTTAACTCCAATTTTAAAATTTCTAAATCTTTGATTGTTTTATAAAGCTAAAATTAAGAAATTCCAAAAGATTTCAAAAAATATCAAAATAAAATGTTGTAATTTAAGTTCTAATGACTAGAATTACAGGAGTGTTATTATTATTCTATAAGTGCTAAAACTAAATTAACGCAAAAACAACTTTACCTTAACTATTTAGTGAAGAGTTTATGAAAATAGAAATGATAAATAGTTCAGAATATGAAATTTATCGTTGGATTATTGGCTTTGAAAAACTCTTTAAATTTAATTTATTATACAATCTACACCTTCTATTTTAACAAAAGGAAACTGAATATTAATTATTTTATATAAGCACGAAAGAAATTTTGATGAATATAGAAATTAGTAGTATTTTATATATAATAAAATTATTGAAACTAAAAATGATGAAAAATGCATAGAAAAGTAAGCTTTTTATCAATTTATTATTGATTGGCATGGTTATAATAGGTACACTTAATACTTTAGTCTATAAGTATTAAAATACTACTATAATTAATGGAGTGGCATTTATACACCCTTACATGCAAGTAAACTAAAGATTCTAATCATAGGGATTATGTATGTTTATGGGTGAAGCAATTTGTTTAGTGTTTTATGTCCTATTTAATATGAAAGCTGAAGAGGATCCTAATAAAGAGACTGGAGATTTTAAAAAATTAGCAATTCCAGCATTGTTTGATGTTATTACATCTTCTTTGTAGAATGTCGCTTTGAATTTTATTCCATCATCTATTTTTTAAATGATGAGAGGAGGAGTATTAATATTACAAACATCTAGCTTATGATTGTAACTGCAGCATTTTCAAAATTTGTACTTAAGAAAAAATTATCATTACAATAATATATTGGAATTCTTTTGGCTATTTTAGGTATATTCATAGTTGGATTATCCAATTTTATATTTAGGGAATAATCAAAAAATGATTTTAGTTGGGAAATCAAACTAATTTCTATTTTCTTAATAATTTTATCTTTATTTACTTAAGCTACTTCATATATATATGAAGAAAAGTTATTCTTATAATACAACTATCATGTGTTCTATGTTGTTGGAATGGAAGGAATATGGGGTTTATTAACATTGGGAATATTGATACCAATTCTAAATTTTATCCCTTGTAATTTTCAAGATGGATGTGTATTTAGAAATGAAAAAGGTTATTTCGAAAGCACTGATCTATTTTTTTAATAATTAGGAAGTGATCTTTGGTTAACATTTTCTGTGATCCTGGGTATTTTTAGCATTTCATTATATAATATTTTTGGTGTTAATGTCACAAAGCATGCTTCATCCTTAACAAGGAGTGTTGTAGATACAATAAGAACAATTTTTATTTGGGCTATTGGACTCATAGTCACAGCTACTACATCTAGAGTGTGGGAAAATACATCTTATATGGCTAATTTAATCGAATTAATTGGATTTGCCATTTTGGTCTTAGGCAATATAATTTATAAAGAAATTCTAATTATTAAATTTCTATAATCTAAGAAATAAGTTCTAGTGGAAGAACAATGAAAATTTACATTATTTCTAATTTATAATTATAAACTTGTCTTAACTATTTTTGTTATTCTTGGTTCTAGGATTTGAGAATAGACTTGTTATTTTCTATTACAAAAATTTTGATAATTTTACTTCATCTTTTTTCATCCTTATCTTTTGGATCATGTTTATGGTGATAATTATCTAATTCTTAACATACTTATTCTGAAACCATTTTGAAATTGTTGCTTGGCTATTCTTCGTTTAGCATTTTTTATTTAGTAATAAAGAGTAGTATTTCTAAAGAAACATTTAAGTAAAATTAAATAATGAGGGTACCACAACAGTCTATCAAAATTGGGCTATTTTATTTTTAGACCAGGAGTAACATTCTCAAAAAAGAATTTTCTTTTTTAGTGTAATTAGTTTAATGTTAGATTATCAACATTAAAAATTTGCCATCATTATATATATAATTGTTTATGTTTTTTATATTGGAATTGGCGTATAAGATTAACTGTTATTCAAAAAAGAAGTAGAAAATAATTTATACATAAATACGCTAAAATTTATTAATTAATGAAAATTACAATATGTTTTCTTGAAGCATAGATTGAGTATACTTTTTTATCGAGTATTAACCATTATCACTAAAAACTACTTCCGAAAATCAATTTGTGAGACAAATTTAGGCCCAATTTATCAATTTCGGTTTAAATGTTAAAATAGTAAATAGTTATTTTTTGAGTTGTAATTTCAAATTCTCAACTAGATAAAAGAGAAAGGAAACACCAAAATTATCGCCTTAAGTTTTTTAGGTAATAAATTTGAGTATATACAATTCTTAATTCAACGTACAAATAAAATTCATGTAACTTACCAATTTTGTAATTATAACACAAATTTAACTTTATGAGGATCTGGTTAGATTCTGTTAAATAGAAATAAATTTATTTTTGGAGCTTTTTCTGATTATATATTTGAATAAAAATACAATAATTAAAAAACAAGTTACTTAAATTGAATCATATTAAAATTATCTTTTTAAGAAGTACCTTCAAATTTATAAGTTTTTCGAATACTTCGATAAGAAGTTCTAAATAATATAGTTTTTAGTTCAAATTCTAAAAAAATTACAAAATTGTAAATCATCAATTAATTTATTATTTGTTTTCTAAAAAAAAAGTTAGAATAATTGAGAAACCATTTTATTCTATATAAAAACTATACTAATATGTTGGTTGCACTAACAAAACTATTTATGAAAATATTTTTCTCTATTATAGGGTATAAATTAGTTTTTTGAACAACCCTAATAATTTATTAGAAAATATCTTGATCATTTTCGATTGCATACTATTATACTGGATCTGCGATTTTTCCAACATGATCTGATAAATTTATAAAATCGCCAGCATCTATTAAGTCTCTTAGCTTTGATTAATAAGATTTTTTAAGATTATGTATCATATGCTAATTAATACCCTAATTCATCCGCTATAAATCTAAGTTATTAACCCATATCCTATCTGATGCCTATTAGCATTTGCTAATTTAAAACCTATTGTTGTCTTCAATATGTAAAAGTTAGAAATTTTCAAAGTTCTTTAATTTGAAAAAGGAAGAAGATATTAATCAACAAAACGGTTTCCTCTTTATTTAATTTTACTTATTGAGAACTATTAAATCAAGCAAAAAAATTGCCAAAAGTTTCAAAAACTGACTGAATTATAATAAAATTAAATATCAAATTGAGGGAAAAAGATCCAGAAATCCTTAATATATTGGCAGATTACATATCGAAAGCTACGATTTGAAAGCCAAGCAAACATTAGTCAAAATATTATTGTGAGATTTAATTTCTCTTTACTACATATAAAATATATTTCTATTTTATAATTATTTTCTAAAAATATAGTAAGGAGAATAGTTCAATATTTATAAATTATTTTTAGTAACATTTATTTAAGAAAATTCAATGATTATTTAACTTTAATCAATCAAGAATTTCTTCTTCTCTAAATAATTACAACTATTTTTTTTATTAAACATAATAAATTACTAATCTATTATAACATCTATTGGTTATGAAATACTGTATATATTGAAAACCTATTAGTTTTGGAACCTTTAAAATTATTAATTAAAGAAGATTTCAACTCATAAAGAAATATTTATATAAAGACAATTAACAAGTGTAAAAAGAAGCAAATATTATTAATTTCACTGGATCTCAAGAGTTTGATCACCAATGTGAAAAAAAATGAAAGAGATTTATATTAAATTATTCATTAAATAAAAATAATAAATTCAAATAAATACAACAGTTGGTATTTTAATATGAAATATGAACGCATAAAAGTTAGATTTGATAAGTATATTTATAAATTATTGTTTATTTCTTTAAATGCTAAAAATATTTAAGATAAATATTCATATTGAATGAATAAATCTAAATTTATCCTTATCAGACATGCAGAATCTGAATATAACCTTGCTGCTAGGTTGGCTGTAAATTCATCAAATGAAGTGACAAATTTTAAAGAGGAATCACTGAAAATCAAATAAGATGAAAGTCTTATTGATTGTGGATTAACATAATATGGTATTCAATAATGTTTAGAATCTGCAACGAAAATGTCTTCTTTTAAAGTAGATATTATTCTTGTCTCTCCATTAAGAAGAGCGATATAGACGGCACACTATTTATTTAGAGATCATCCCAATAAGCCTAAATTTATAGTTGTTCCATTTTTAAGAGAAATGCTGTCATCTTCCTGTGATGTAGGGGGTAATTTGACTACAACTATGAACGAATTTCCTTAATTTGATTTCAGCAGGACATTGAATACGGAATTTTTATAATAATATCCTAATATGTGGACTATGGAATATCTTTGGAATCAAGAATAAAAATAATAAATGAAGCAATATTTATTATAATAATAATGCGATGATTTAAGTATTAACTTAATAACCCTTAGACTCAAGAGGACCTAAACACATTTTAGATTACTTATTTTAGTATCCACCTGATTCAGTTGTTGAGACATTTATGGATACAATGAATAGGATTTAATAAGCAAAACTAGAATTGTCATTTTATAGAAACTAAAATGTGATTTGTGTGACTCATTCTAGATTTTTATAAACAATTTCAGCTTCATAATTTGATGCTGAAGGTAAGCCAAAAGATGGAACCTGGATCAAAAATTGTGATTACATTGAGGTTGACATTTGACTTCATTTTACAATTAATTTTAATATTTAAAAATTTTTGATAAGACTATGCAATAACACAATCCAATATAAATACACGTTGAAGACACTAATGCAGAAGCTACTATGGCAAAAATGTACTAAAAAACAATATAATAGTTCTGCAATCAAACACAAATACTTCAAAGATGAATTCTCTGAAGAGTTCGTAAAAGGCACATCTAAAAAAGATGTCCTGATCCACAGAGGCTACTGGTGCAGATTTAATATTTTTCATAGAATAGTTTCAACCTATATTAGCAAATAATAAAAATGTAATGTAATATCACTTGGATCTGGCTATGATACTCTTCCCTTTATTATGTGGCAAACTTATCAGAATTATGAATTTACATATGTTGAAGTAGATTTACCTGTTGTAGTTGAAAGAAAAATAAGGAAGCTTAAGGAATCAAATAAATTGAAAACATTATTGGGAGAATTTATAACATCTTAAAATAAATTATCCGCCAAATAAGAAAATAAGAATTATTTATTAATTGGAGAAGATTTGTGTAATACAGAGCAATTACTCTAATAATTACAATCAATCGATTTTACTATTCCAACATTGGTTTATGCAGAATGTGTATTAACATACATCAATAGTGAAGCCACAAATAGATTATTAAATGGATTAACTAAATAGTTTCCACATCTAACATTTTTGAATTATGAAATGTTTAATCCAAGTGATCAATTCGGTAAAATGATGGTACGAAATTTTGAAGTATTTATCTTTTATAAATTTTAAGTACAGAGGATGCCCATTAGTTGGAATTGATGCATTCCCTTCTTTACAGGCCCATAAAGACAGATTAAGTCAATGGTTTAATTATGTTGAAATTTATGATATGAAAACCTTGTATCAAATCGCCACAGATCCCGAAGAAAGAAAAAGAATTGAAAAATTAGAATTAATGGATGAATGGGAAGAATGGAATATTATGTAAAGTCATTATTTAGTATCACTTGCTAATAAAGATCAAGCTGAATTAATTGTAAACTTAAAAGTTTGAATTATTTTCTATAAGTAAATTAATCATGTTATTAATATAAATCTGTTAATTTAAACATCTTTCAAAGTTTTTTGCATACTTAACAAATATCATCAAAGTAAAGTTGAACAAATTTTATAAGAAACTCTGCGAATTTTTAATTGATGGGCTATCTACAGTAGAATTCAGTTTTTCCTTTTAATAAATGAGAGCCTCTCTAAAAAATGCTACCAGAAAATTAAAATAATGTTATTTAAAATTCATATATATATATTAATAAAAATATAATATAATAACTTGAAAAATGTCTTATTAGTTTAAGAATTCTTAATGGCAGGCAAGAAAAAAAGAGTTAAAATCAAGACGCTAATCTTAATCAAGAAAATTTAATAATATAAAAGCTTAGGTCTAAATTAATAATTCAGCATTTAATTGTAAAATTAATTATTATTCAGATCTTTCAATTGAAGCTCCACCATCCCTCAAACCAGCTAAGAGATATTGTGATGTAACTGGATTTGAAGTAATGATACCTATAATTTTTTTAGGCAAAATATAAAGATCCTGTCACTCAATTATATTATTGTGATTCAATTGTTTTCAATTATATTAGAAATTGTCCAAAGGCAAGTGCAGAGACTTATTTAAATATTAGAGGGTGTACTTAAAAATTGATTTCTTGAAAAAATTTTGAAATATTCATTTATTAGAAGAGTATAATTTGATTTTTTTTGAAAATATTGCTGATATAGTTCATCTTTTGCATTTTCCAAATGAGTAAGAAGGAGTTTAAGGTTTTTCTTCAATTTCGTAGATGGGTCCAGGAATCCCTCGTTTTTGTTTTGTGAAATCATATCTTTAACTTTTAGGGAAAAGATATTGAGGTGATTAACTTTATTTTTCTGGATTATATATTCCTGGGCCAGGTCTTGAATGAATTTCTTTTGTAATTGGGTCGAAGGAACTTCCTTTGAAAACAATACCTTAAGTTTCAATAATTTTTGATTAGTATTCATATTTCCCAGGTAGAGGAGCAGAAGTAGGAATTGCTAATGGTGGTCTTTATGATGTTCCAATTTTAACAGAAGTTGCTGATATTTTTTTTGGTTCAAAACTACCTGGACCTAAATTGGAATTTTGTTTAGAAATTAGAGGTTATCTCTAGGATGCAGAAAAACTAGGAATAGTTTAACCGATACTTAATTCTATTGCTTCTTTTAGGTTTAGATGGATTATATGTTCCTGGACCTGGTAATGGATTAAATTGAACAGTCGTAGCTGCATTAGGATAAGCTATGTTAAATGATTAAACAGTTTTTGAAGTAATAGGTTTGGTAGGTGTTTTCATCAGGCTTTAAATTAATCTATCAAATAAAGGTCTTGTTTAAACTTTCTAAATGGAGTTTTGAATATGTCTATTTATGAATTATGCATTTGTTATGAATAATATAAATTTAACATGAATATATTTTGATTAATGTAATATCATTAGGTTAATTCATGTTAGTCTTGTAAAATGTCTACTATCAAATTTGTAGCATCATATCTAAATTAAACAACACTGGTTTTATCATCTGGATAGACTCGATTGGTTAAGATGACTACAATGAGATCATTATCCCTATCAGCCCAAACAGACGTTCCTGTATATCCAGTATGTCCAAATGAATTTTTTGAGAATTTACTACCACATGGTGGGTATGTCTAAATTGGAACAGTATCCCAACCTAATGCTCTACTATTTGCATAAGGTAAACCTGATTCAACCTTAGTCCAATAAAGCAATGTTTCATATTTAAACAATGAGGTCTTTCCTAACATCATCTACATGAATTTTATAAGATCATAGACAGTTGAAAATAGCCCTGCATTACCTGAGACTCCTCCTAAATAATATGCAGTTGGATCATGTACTTCTCCCCATATCAACCTTTTTCTAACAACTTCATCCCTTTAAGTTGGAGGTATACGATATCTAATTTACTCATTTTTCTTACTTTAAATCAGCAGAAGGATTGAACATAGTCGATTACATGTCAAGAGGTTTGAAAATATTCTCATTTAAATAGACATCTAAAGTAGTTTCTGTAATTCTTTCGATTACTTATTGTAATGTAACCATACTCAAATCACTATAGATGTATTTTTCACCAGGTGGTTATAACAAAGTACTTTTTGTATATAACCAATCCAACACTTCTTCCTTTGTCCATATTTTATTTCCTAAAGGAGCATCAGGTGGCAAACCTGAATTATGCAATAATAAATGTCTTATTCTAACTGTGGGATGAGGAAATTCTGGTACATAATATTGAACTGATTCTTCTATATTTAATTTGCCTATTGATTAATTAATCTACAACCTTATTCCCAAAGTAACATTGCTGCTGTAGTACATCCAACAACTTTACTTACACTTGCTAAGTCAAAAATTGATGTTTTCAAAAGAGCTTAGTCTTCTGGATCATTTGGATATTCAGTTCTTCCATACTTAAAAGTATATTGATAATTTCCATCTTATATGCCAATGACAGCTCCTGGAAATCTTTTCTAATATATTTATAATTCAACAAAATTATCAAGAGAAGTAAAATCTTACCCTAATACCAAACTTGCCATTAGCAACATCAATCCTATTGAATGCATTTATTTTTAATATGTCATATTTAATATAAATATTATAATTAAACTTAAAAAATGTTTATTCTTCAACTTTGACTCTTTAATCTTTATTATGAACAAGAGAATCAAACATGTAATAAATTTTATTACTATCTATCATCCACAAGTTAAAACATTTAATTACTTCTAAATATATTAATCTTTATACTTTTCTTACAATCTTAGTAAAGAAAAATCGATTTTGAAATCATATACATTATAGAATTATTGGCTTTAAAACATGAATTGTAAAGGTTAATTTTAATTAATTTATATGGATTTTTTATGTTAACTTTTTTGTTTCCAGTGGAAATATTAACAATTCTTAAGTACATTTTTTAAACAAATGATTTCAAAATCATCAAAAATCTATTAATACTGCAGTCATACTTTTTTATAAAAACATATTTAATTAAAGTTATTTTTAGAATCTTCTGATTGAATCAGAGAAAGTATTTAAAAAAATAGAAATTATTTAAATTACTTTATGTTAGTAAGAATTTAAGTCTTGGATCAATTCAATTTATGTCTATAGTTTTCACTAAAAGTTTTATATTGTATTCTTTTTAAATTTATGTTTATTCAAATTCTTTATTTATTAACTTTTAAATTGCTATCACCTTATAGATTAAATTTCAAATGATTTAATTTTACCCTTGAAACATAAGAAAATCTATAGAATGCAATAGTTTGAAATTATTTAAATTTCTTATTTCTAAATATAATATTCATCAATAGAAATAATCTTTATTAAACTCTACAATCTAGCCAGCATTTAATTACTATCACATAAAATGTACATAGTTGATATAATTTAATTTGATTTACTTTGAACATTATTTCATTAATATTATTCATTGTTACTTAAAAAGGACTAATAAAATAAATGGAAAATTAAATATGAATATAGATCAATATATCTTCTTAGGTTTATTTCTTTCAATAAATATTAGTTCTTCTAATGCTTCTTTCCTCTATTTTTCAACAAATAGATCTAAACGGCTTTTCTATGGCTATTTCAACTTTCTATGAAAATTTATTATTCATTTATACTTATCAACATCTTTATAATTTTGAATTAATGAATCACATTCATTTATGCATTTATTGACTTCTCTTTTAATTTCATTATTAATACTGTACTTTCTAAAGTTGCTATTGATTCTATTACTTATATTATTACGTTATACAAATTTTTTGTACTACTACTGGTACTTTAACTGTTATGATGATATTGCTTTATAGGAGAATATTGGATGGGCTCAAAATTAAAATTGGAAGCAAATCTATTTCTAATCGGATCAGGAGATTGAGTCACAATTTAGGATTAAGATAATAATTTTTGTTTTGGAGACTAGGCTATTTATTTATTTTTATTTTTGAATTTAGATTTGCCCATTAAAGCTTTCAATCCCAATTATTCAATAATCACACTTGCATTTTATGGAGCTGATATATATGGAATAATTGTATACATTATATGGATTCTTCAATTTATCTATTATCTATTGATTATTATTTTGATAAATCGAGTCTATCTTATTGATTAGATTTACATTTATTTATTTTATTTCTTTTTCATCTCTTCTAAAATTTTATCACATTACTTTTTCATCTTCTTTGTCCAAATTTCAGCTATGGACATACTTCCTTATGGTCTGCGTTATTAAATATTGTCTCTTTTTTTTACAGTTCTATCTTCAATTGAATAATTTCTTTTGATTAAATATTTATAAGGGTCATCTATGCTAATTTTATAATGAAAATAACTACTTTTATTAGATTTCTTATCCGATATTGCTTATTAGCTTATTCAACTAATCTTCCTTATTTTTTTCTATCCTCTTTACTCTTTTAATATCATTACTCAAAGATTAATATTTCATTATAAATAATTATATATTTTTAACTATTTAAGTTCATTGTTTAAGAACTATATAATATTTAATTTAATTATCAATGTCTATAACACTTTATTTTAATCCTTATTCCCATAGATGTTTATCTGTTAAGACAGTCTTATTGTTAACTAAGTCTGATTTCAATGAAAAAATCATTGATGTTCTTAAGGGAGAAAATCTCAAGTAGGCTTTTACTAATATTAATCCTAATCAAACTGTTCCTGCAATTACTGAAGGGTTTTTCAGTTTATTTGAAAGCCATGCAATAATAAAATACATTTGTATAAACAAACCTGATATCAGGTTATATCCTAATGTAAAAAATATTATTTATATAAGATAATATAACAAAAAGCTTTAGTAGATTCATACTTAGATTGGCATTAAAATGAATTTACTAAACTATTAGATTATTCTAAAGAGTGTTATTTGTAACCTTTATTAATAGGAAACAAAGTTCCTGAAAATAGAGTTTCAAGATTAGTAGATGTTGAAGAAGTTTTGCATTTTTTTATCAAGACATTCTTAAACAATGGTCAATATAATTATATTTTTGATTAACCAAACTTTACTCTTGCAGATATTAGGTAATCAGTTTTATAATTTTGAAGAGCAGTTTGTGATTTGACTTCATTATTTATCTGTAATTTCGATTTTGAGAAGTTTCCCATATTAGAACAATATATTTGGAGAATGTTTAAAATTACAGATTTATATCAATCGCATAAGGAATATTTTAATTTATTATAGAAACAAAAATATAATAATCACTTCATTTAATCAATATTGACTAAATAACTTAGATAGGAACAAATTACTTTATATTTTCATCCACTTTCATCACCATCAAGGGCTGTAAGATCATTATTTCTATTGGCTAAAATTGAATGTAATGAAAAAGTTATAGACATTTTGAAATCTGAAAACAAATCTGATCAATATACTAAAATAAATCCCAATCAAACTCTTCCCTCAATTAAATAAGGTACCTTTACACTTTTTGAAAGTCATGCTATTTTAAAATACATTTGTGAATAATATAGGCTATTTGATTTTTACCCTTAAGAAAATATTAGACTTAAGGCCTAGATAGATAATTATCTTGATTTTCATTTGAATGAAATGAAATAAATCACAGATTATGTTATGAGTTCATAAAATATTTAAAACGAACAAGAATTAAAAGAAAAATAAAACAATATAGATAAATTGTTATAATTTTTTGTTAAAGTTTTTCTAAATGAAGGAAAATATAAATACATTTATAATCATAAAACCATCTCGATAGCAGATTTGAGGTATATATTATTAATTATTTTAGTGCCATCAATGAGATCTTATTTTTAGTAATGATAAATTATGAATTTAATTAAGTACCTCAAATCTAAAAATATATAACAAATATCTTAGACAATGAGTATATGAAGTAGTCTAACAAAGAGTATTTTTCATCAATAAGCAGTAATTAACATTATAACTTTAATTAATTTAATAAATAAATTATAACAACTTCAAAAAAAAGAGGATGTTGCTGATTCTATTATAATATTTTTATATTTTATCCTTAATAAAATGGAATAATTTATTTGATTTTAATTATTTTATTGACAGACATCAATCTATTACTGACATATGTCTAATATTATCAATACTCACTGCAATTAGCATTATCTATAAAAAAATTTATATTGCCATTTTGAAGGAGGAGAACAATTTTTTAAATTTCAATATATTTTTTTATTAGTTAATGAAATTTAATAACTTATAAAAATATATTCATATTTCAAGTCAAGTTACCAATTTCAATTCTCTAGAAAATATAAAGTGTTAAAAAAAAAAAAGAAATAGAATTAAGAATAAAATTTATGATTTTCATATATATTTTATTATAATTAAGAAGAATTTTATTTTAATATTAAATATTTAGTTTCCTTCAAACAAGTGAGAAAATTGTTTAAAATAATTCTAAGCATTTATAAGTATTCATAAATTAAGGTATACACTATGATATTTATTGAAATTTGAACAGGAAATGAAAAAAGCATAATAGAATGTCTTGAAATTGAATTTCATCCATGAGAACAAAAAGAAATTATAAACTGAATATAATTAAAAATTGTAAGTCTAAATAATAAAATATCTTCATAAATAATGAAGAATTTGAAAAAAAGATGTTAATTTGATTGCATTTACAAGAAAGTTGAAGAAGAAAATTTTCAGAAGGAAACCTTGAAAATGTCAATGTAAGAAAATATTGCCTATACCAAAGAAAAGTTACATTAAAAGCAGACTTAGATATATAAAAAACCTTAACATTTAACATACAAATAATAATAGAAGAAATTCTCTAATAAATAGAAGAAGTATGCAGCATATTTAATAAATATTCTAACAGAAGTGCAAATGAAGAACGGAAATCAGAACAAAGGACATCAAATTTCTTAACAATTAGAGAAACTTAAAAATGAAGGAGAATAATAAATATTGGATAAGCATTCATAATATTCATATAGACATCAATAATATGAATAAATATAAGATGAATTATCTAATACTTGTTAATATTATAATTTTAAGATAAAATAATAATTTTTGTTATGATTTATAAATTAAATGTATTAAGAAAATTAAGATGAAGATGATAAATTAAAAAATGATATTGAAATATTTCGAAATCTTCTTGATGAAGAAGTAGAAGGAAATCATAGATCTGAATATTTAAATAAATGCAAACAGATATCAGAAAATATTAAAAAAGAAATATAAAAACGTATAAAAAAAGGTGATGAGAATTAGATTATGAAATTAATGAAATATTATTCGCAACAAAATAAGAGATTATAAGAAATGGAATATAATAACATAGATGAAGACACTAGTTTATTGCATGATAATCATTAAGTGGAAGTATAATTATTTGATGATAATGTAACATAAAGAAAATAGAGATTATAAAATGTACATAAGAGTATGGAAACAGTTAAAAGTATATATGAGAAAATCCATGAGGTTGCAACCTAATAAGTTGATCAAATGTTTACAATTGAAGATAATTATACTTATGCAGAAAACAAAACTTAAAAAGTTTCATAAGAATTGGTTAAAGCTCAATAGTCCTTAAAAACCAAAATAGGATATAGGATTGTAATAATATGCATTTTAATTTTAATTGTTGGATTAATGTTTATTAAATGATTTTTTATTAGTGTTATATAATATTATTAAATAATATGATTAATAAATATTTTACCATATTTAAATGTTTAAACAAAATCCTATTCTTAATCTATTTTCTGATGATTATGATATCAGTTCCTTTTTCTGTTAAAATAGATAATTGAATAAATTAAAAAGGTAGGATATGATAAAGAGAACTGACTAAGGGTATAATCATAAGTTGAAAAGAATGATAATTGATTGTGGCAATAAATGTGGGATTAAAAATTTGAGACCTAATAAAAATGAAATAACATTTATGAAAATTAGAAATTGTTCCATAATGTGTAAACAGAGTGCTAACAGTGAATTGAACAAAATAAATTATAGAACGCGGAATAAGAGTGTATAACCTTAGAGAATTGAGTAACAATATGATATTGGAGCTTGGACAAAGGAGAGTTGGTCAAGTGTCTGAAGGGAGAATAAAATGATAAATGTATATAGTTAGTTGTTTTTTAATTAAATAATCCGTTTTTGACATTGTGTATTTTAAATGCATAGAAAAAAATAGAAAAAATATTATTATTACAATGAGACTTGCCTTGTGCTTATTGGTCATTTTAGCCGTTGCCAGTGCTACAACAAAATTCAACTTGGACTACTCCAAGAAAAGATCAATGACAGCAGTTATGGCTGAAGTTGAAGCAAAATTAAAGAACAAATCACCACTTGATGCTATTTTGAACGTTTTGAGAGACTTCAGAGATGCTGTTAACACAGAATAAGTTAATCATGATGAGATTTACAATATCTAAGTCACAGAATGTGAAAGTGAAGATTCTTTCAGAAGAGCTGAAGTCACTGATGCCAGCAATGTCCTCAGAGATTCAACTGCTGCCTTGAATGTTGCTTAAACCTCAAAGATCAGAGCTACCAACTAATAAGAAGTCAACTAATAATAATACTTCTCAGCTTAAGAACACTTAAACAGTGTTTTGAGTGCTGCAGAAACTGAAGCTGGATATTTCAAGAGAAGAGGAAGAGATTATGAAGATGCTCTCCACGCTATTGATGAAGCATCTGATATCTTAGCCACCATCTACAGTGGATCAGGATCATTCGCTGAAATCAGTAAAGTTTCAAAGAGCATGCTCTAAACTGCCTTCAACATTAAGGAAACCGCCAAGTTTGCCCCAGTATTCTATGCCTTTGCTTAATTGGCTGCCTAAGAAGGATAACTCGATGAATCAGCTCTTGAAAGAGTCGCCTAACTTTTGGAAACCTTGAGAGGAAACATCCAAGAAGCATACAATGATTTCACTGAATCAAACGCTGTTTCAGTTGCTGCCTTCAATGACTAAAAGGATAGAATTGGATAAACTATTGCTAGACTTGAAGCTTAAAACGAAAGACTTTAAAATAAACTTGATTCATTGAACCAATAAATCGGAACTCAATCAGCAATTGCATAAACTGCATCAGGAAAACTCTAAAGAAACCAATAACTTTGGGATTAAGCCTAAGCATTATGCTCAACCTTTGCCAACGAATACAATTATGCCACTTAAGCCAGAAGAAATGAACTCTAATTAGTTGCTTAATTAGAAGATATGGTTGAAGCTAGATTCAACTAAGTTGAAGATGAAAACCACGAAAGAAACTAAAGACTTGCCAACCAAGCTTGATCTTGTTTTCATTTTCATTAAACAAATATAAATTTAATAATTCAAATTTTTATAACAGCAATATGAGTATGTAACTCACTCAAAAGCCAGCAACAATGTATCAAGTACGTCCATCTAGTATTTCACCACCTTAAAAATAATATATCAATCCAAATTATATGAGTTGTTAGAAAATGAGAATGTAATATAACAATATTCATATCAAAGGAGCATTATTGATCAATTATCTCCTATAAAGGATTTACCAATCAATCAAAGTTAAAGAAGTTCATTCTATAAAGTCAGAGGAAAATCTGGATCTACTGTTACCTTAATGCCAAATAAAACTTAACCTAATAGATTATTAGATTCCACTAGTTTTAATACAACCTTGAATTATACACAAGAAAGTAATTTTGATAAGAAAGGTACTACAATACCAAAGGGAATGAAAATCAATAATTATGAAATATTAAAGGATCAATTAAGATTCGCTATTTGTTAGTTAGAAGATCTTAAAAAATCATTTGATAAAGTTGTTTAGAGTCAATTTGATCAAGTGATATAAGTAATTAAATCCTCTGCCTAATTATCTAATACCATAGTTAATGAAAACACTTAGCTTAGACATCAATTAAATTCATTACAAAGCAACTCAGAGTATGATAAGCTGAAATTAATAATGGAATAATTGCAACAAAAAATTACAGTATTAGTTAATGACAATTCCAAATTGAATCATTAAATTAATATTTAACATGAAGAGAATAAAAAACTAATATAGCAAATATCTGAATCAGACAGAAGATATTAAGATTTGTTATTGACTTCATAAAATAGATTAACTAAAGAGAACATGAATCCAAATATGAACCATAAT
This sequence comes from Paramecium biaurelia, assembly GCA_000733385.1. Lineage (NCBI taxonomy): Eukaryota > Ciliophora > Oligohymenophorea > Peniculida > Parameciidae > Paramecium > Paramecium biaurelia. The sequence goes on from JPFL01000584.1 coordinate 24,140, forward strand.
ATGCATATTAATACTCATTCCAATTCATCAAATATAAAAAGTAATTATACTTAAAGAGAACTAAGTTATAAATTAGAATAAGCAGAAATTAAATTATTGACTCTTTAAATTAGCAATGATAATCTCAGATAATAGTTACAACATACACAATTAGATCATTAGACATTTCAATAATTAAGGGAAACTATTTCTTCTTTGGAAATTAAATCAGAAAGTTTTTTGAATTAGAAGGATTCTCTATAATAAGAGAATGATCTTCTTAATTAAAAAATATAAAGTCTTGAAAAACAAGTAAATGATTAATCTCAAAAGACTGAATATATCATATATATTAACTAATTAGAAAATGATTTAAAATAAATTAGATAAGAGAAAAATCATAATCATTAAACCATTACTTCTCTCAATAACACAATATCCTAACTGAAGGAACAAATTAGTATATTATCAATAAAAAAAGATTAATCAGAAGTATCAACTTATTTAATAATTAGAATGCTTATATTTAATAGGTCTAATCATAATAAAATGAATTATAATAGGCAAATTCAAGATACTAATTATTACGGTAGGAAATATCTGAAATGAGAGATCGTTTAGAATAAAGACAAATCTAAGAAGATAGTCATAATATGTTATCAAATGCAGAAAAGGCATTATTTGAAACTTAAATTTAGAATTTAAATGATAAAATAAAAGATTATGAATAAATGTTATTACATTATGAATAAAAATCTAGGTAATATATTAATTCATTTAGATAATTAGAGTCATAGGTGAGCTAAAATTAATTGGAAATGGATAATTATAAGAGACAATTAGAACATATGAATAATTATAATCATAATTCTTTAGAAATACAAGAGTTATAATGGAAAATGAATTAATTAAGTACTATTTTTATTTTGTTATCTAGATTAAATTATTTAGAGGAAGGAAAAAGATTACTAGATAAAAATAGATGAATTATAAACTATTAAATAAGCATTTGAGTAATAAGTAAAAAAGAATTAGAATTTGGAAATGAGAATTATACATTTTATGGAACAAGAAGTTAAGACAAACACCAATTTGATAAGAAAATAATGAAAAATTAATAGTTATATACTTATAAAATAAAATAAATAATGGGACAATGTGTATGTTCTGAATAAATAACTGGTCTGAGTGAGGAACCTCCACTGACTTTTAATGGCAAAATAGAAATAATTAAAGAAGTTACTGCTCTTCCAGATGAATCGTTGATGAAAGAGGATCTAGAGAAGAATTTATCATAAATGAAAACCAGATAAATGGAAGATTCTTTATTGTTAGAAAGTCATCGACCAGATATTAAAGAGGCTAGATTAACATCTCAATTGTTCTAGACATATTAATTCAAAGTCAAAGTACAAGATAATTTTAATGCAGGAACTATTAGATAGATTGGGTTCATATGAAGTAGAAGAATCAGAAGCCTATTTTTATGGTGTATATGAATTGAATAATGGGAGTTTATATTAAGGAGGATGGTTAGAAGGTCAAAAATAAGGAAGAGGTAAAATTCAGTTATTAAATAAAAAGGAGTTTAAATCATGAAAAATGGATCAATATATGAAGGTTAATTTTCTATTGGTATGGCTAATGGGAAGGGAAGAATAATTTATGCTGATGGTGATTATTATATAGGATAATGGTAAGATGATCAACATCATGGATATGGTGAATATTATCATGGTGATGGTGCCATGTACAAAGGAGATTGGTTTGAGAATTTATAGAATGGACAGGGGTTCGAGTTATTCTCTGATTAATCTAGTTATACAGGTTAATTTAAATTAGGAAAGCGTGATGGATATGGTGTTTATAAATTTTCTGATGGTTCTCTTTATGAAGGTTCGTTTAAGAATAATTAATTTAATGGATAAGGGTATATTTGTAACTTTATATATTATAGTATATATATTTGGCATGATGGAAGAAAATATGAAGGTGAGTGGTTAAACGATTAAATGGATGGAAAGGGTAAAATGACATGGGTCGATGGTACTATGTATGAAGGAGAATACAAGAACGATAAAAAACATGGATATGGAACATTAAAATGGCGTAAACCTATTAGCAATTTAGATAGCTGATTCTCGAAAATATTCTGGATAATGGGAAATGGGTAAATAGCATGGTATTGGAGAGTATACTAATTCTTAGTAAGGCATGAGAAAGGGATAATGGATTAATGGTAAAAGAATTTAATGGTGTGATTGATTTAATATTTATTTAAATGAATGATCTTTATACATCATTATTGAAGAATAACGTTTCTTTTGATTAATTGTATGAGGTACCTAAACAAATTATATCTTAGAATGTTAAAGCATAACTTTAAGATTACTAATAAAGTGTTGATGAACTATAAATATAAGGGGAATCAGAAATTGAACAACATAATGTTAATCAAGTGTTTCTATAATTGAAAGCTATTTAATTAGAACAATTAAATATAAAAGACCTTATCATTAGATTGGAATAAGTACTTTAGACAATAACTCAAAGCCATCTAAGTGAGTTGAGCAAAGAAATAAAATTAAGAAATTAAGAGACTTGTACACTAATCATCTTCAAAGACATTAATAATTATATAAAAATATGATGAATGATTGTGGGTATGAATCTTTAAAGGAGGTTATAAAAGATATTGAACGAATGATGAAAATGTCATCTAAATAAGATGTACAAAATTTTACATTGAATCATTCATCCAATAACCAAGAAAATGATTAAAATAACTTATAATTGTAAATGATGGATGTATAGACATTTGAACAATTTGACCACATAGAGTGGCACAATTAAATCATTAAATAAAACTAAGAAGAAATAGATTAAGTTTAATATAAGACATAGACAATCAATAAAATTTGTTAAGATTTAGCTTTGGAAATAGAACATTAAGATACCCATTTTGATGTAATAGAAACCAATGTGACAAAAACTAAAGAAAATGTTATCAAAACATAAGAATAATTAACTAAAACTTAAAAATAACAGAAAACTGGGAAAAAGAAGTTAATGTGCATGTTAATTTGTGCTGTTGTAGCCTTTTTAGTTCTATTATTAATTTTATTATTATGAATTTATTATATTAAAAATATATATTATTAATTAATTGTTTCAAAATTTGATTGTCTCATTCTATTGACTTGTATTATGAGTAGATGCAGTACTCCTAGTTCCTTTATAAGTAGGATCTTGATTACAATCATATCCATAACCAGCAAATAAATCTAAATTTATTATTTAATTATTCATACTTTAAACACTATTTTTTCTTAATAATAATTAGTTTTCTTTTATCAATTCATCTTATGATTCCTCTCCATCATCAGATATTTATTATCTATACATATCTTCGACATTCTATTGTTTTTAATAAAAAATACAATAGGAACATAAGGTGCTTCAATTGTCTTATGATACAATTTTTCCCAAGGTACACCTTTTAACCAAGGATGATTTTTGACTTCAGAAGGACCATTAAATCCTAATCTATTTTATGGTTTTCTTTATAATAACTAAGAATTTAAATAAATTAATACTTTATTCACAAAATCCATAGCTTCAATAGACCATCCATTTGGTAAATCTTCTTTTTTGATAGATGCTTACTTAGCTAAAATTTAATCTCTAATCTCCTTCCTTGACTTTCCATTATATGGTCTCTTTTTAATAATTAACAATAATGATTACTTTTCCAATCATAAATTCATAAGCAATAACTCCTAAAGCAAAATAATCAACTGCAATTCCATGATTTTATCTACACATAACCTCAGGTGCTAAGATGATATAAAAATAGTATTTACCCATATAACCAGGAGTACCACTTGTGTCTTATTAATTATCTGGTCTAACTTTTCTTGCAATACCTAAATCTGTTATTTTAGCATAGCCCTTAATTAATATTTAATGATTACTCGTTTATCAAGTACTATATTTTCTGGTTTAATATCTCTATGAATAATGTTATTGTTATGAAGATATTCTAATCCACTTACAATACATGCAATAAAGAATTCTAGATTAATAATATTAATACTTGTTTAATGTTCTTTGAATCTCTTCATTTTACCAATATGAAATCTTAAATCTCCACCTGTTAATAAATCCATTATTAAATAGAGATTATCTCTATCTTAAAAAGCATAACACATGTTTACTAAGAATGGATGTCTTAATTATGATAATAATTCTTTTTCATTCATTACAGAGTTAATACTCCTTTTTAGCAATTATTTTAGATTTCATCATTTCTTTC
>JPFL01000585.1:6446-17964 GCA_000733385.1 Paramecium biaurelia
ATTTTAGATCATTATTAGAAAAAAGAAGTAACTGTTATATTTTATTTGAATTTATTTAGCCAAAGAACATGAATTTTCTGAAATTGTAAAAATAATGAAGTTAATATTAATTATTATTAGAATAATAGTTTTTAGTTTTTATATCATTTGCTTATTATCAATCATGTTAAACTTTAAGTTTTTTATTTTATGTTCTAAATATCTTTTATCTTATTCTCTATTAATTCTGATACCCATACCTTTACTTTTTATATGTTCTAATTAGTTCACATTATTTGTTCTTAAATTCATTTTTAATGATTTAATGATTTTGTTAAGAGAAAAGAGTAAATGGATAAAGACCTCTTGAATACCTCTTTATCAATATAAGAATAAAACTTTGTCAATGGTTTTTAATTCATAATTATTAATATTATATCAATAATTTACATCCTGACCCTTTATGAGTATTTTTATTCTAAAATGCTGGAAATACAGGACCTATTACATTTTAGAATTTCTCTCCATTTGGATGCATCTTTGAAGTTATTGTCATGCACTTATTGTCCATATCAACTAACACTTTTATAATCAAACATTCTCTTTAATAACCATAATTTAACCCAGCGTTTTAAATTCATACAAAAAATCTGTAGTGGCCTTTGAGTTGGAACTGTTTTGGATTTCCAAAAATATTCATTGCAAGATGATTAATTAATTTTATTTATTATGGATGATTTATAGAGTAAGAAATAGATGTAAGTATAGAGTTATCATGTCTATTAACTTATTCCTTCTTTAGCAGCTGCTTATGCAAGGGTTATTATTAAAATAATGAAAATATTTGTAGTAAAAACACAATCCATAATTACTTCAGAATTCCTCATGAAAGGTTTATTTTGATTAATATTTTTTCCATATACAGATGAAACAAAATAGGGGTTCTACTAAGACCTGTGAAAAATTCAATTATTTAAGAGTTAATGTCTGTTACATTGATTGAGAATTAATAATGGGGAATATACGAAAACATTAACCTGATATATATTTGGTGTGAATGTTTTAAAAACTGTTAATCATTATTCAACAACTTTTAGAAAATATAGCCTTGAAAAGATGATATAAAAAGCTTTATTAATGAACTACTTAAGTAATTTCGATAATCATTAACTTAATAGGAAAATCAGTGTTTTTTTTTTTAGAGTTTTCATTGGTTTTTGAAGGATTCATCTAGATTAATTAATAACATAATGTTTTGAATGAAGTATTGTAGAAAATTAAAAAAATTGAATTAGCAGAGTATGATGATAAGAGTAATTAAATACAATTTTATATTTATAGTTATTTTTATTTTTATGATTTCATTTCTTGATCAATTTGTATATTATGTTTTGGGTTTTCTGTCAATTTTTATACTGGCTATTAATTTAATTATTTTTGCTTTATTTCTCTAGTCTTTTGGAAACGAAAAAATAAAAATATGCCTTCAGATATCAACTTCTTTTTTTATAACACAGGTTATTCCTCTTGCAATTCTTTAGGTTAAACTTGGTTTGATGTTATTAACATTAATTTTTACTATTCCATATTTATATTTTCATTCTTTTAATTCAATATATTCTGGCCTTGTTTCTAGGGTTTTCTTTGAGCCTTTCCCATATCCAATATTAAAAAAATTGTGTTGAAGTTTTTTAGGAATTTTTCTTAAGAAGGTTTTGATTCACTTAGATTAATTTTTTTGTCAGTTGTTTCTTTAATATCATTCTTACTTAAATTTTCTCTTTGATCCTCAGCACTAAAACATTTTCCATTCTATATTTGAGAAAAAGTTTATCAAAAATTACTTGTAATTAGTATTGAATATATTTAATAAAAATATGGAATAGCCATTTCAATAAAAATCCCTATAGGAGCCAAAAGAAAATTCAATAATTTTTCCATAATTTTTAAATCTTGTCATTATCTCTAATGAGACTCATTTTTTTTCATTAATTATTATTTATTTTATTTCATGAAGAAGTTTAAAATTTTAATCCCAAACTAATTCTATTATGTTTAATTGAAGAGCATAAGATGGCAAAAAGTGATGTTTGATAGTTCCAATAATAATCTCACTTAGTTGCTTTTGTGGATAGATCTATTACAAAGAATGTTCCTTTAGCTTTTTGATTAGGAATTGCAAATTATAGGTGTATAATTGTTAATTTACATATCCTTTAGCAACTAGAAGGCAAAAATATTTACAGTTTCCTAAGGCTCCAATTATACATATAATCCTTTTTGAATCTCTGTTTCCTAAAATTTAGTCTCTAATTTTATTTATCAACATCTGCATTTCCTATCTCCTTCAAGACCTAAAAGGAAATAATTTAATGTGTGTGTGTATATAAAGGACAAATAATTATAAAATTTAATTTATAAAGTTAATCACTTTTTTTTACTTTTTAAAAATTGGAGCTTCTTCTTCTTCGACTAAAAATTATGGTTGAGCACTTAGGGTGATATTTTCGAATTTAATATTCTATAAAGCCTGATTCTAAGTGTTTTCGCTGAAGTTAACTTTAACTGAATTAAGTTGCTATTAAATTTGCTGATTCTTTATCTTAGCTAGCTATCATAACATTATGTAGAATTCTAATATTTTTAAATTAATTTCTAAGTTTAATATATGAAATAATAGCATTGTTATTTATAAACAATTATCGAGAGTGTTATCAAAAATTAAGATTACATCTTTAAAAATAATAAGTAAATTTTAAATAATTAACCTAACATGAATATATTAAACTTGAAGACTTCCCTATATTTAAAAATAATTTAAACTCTATCATTTTGATAAATTCTTAAAATGGAATTTTAATCTTCCTAAAAAATAGATGATTAAAAATGATTATTATTATAAATAAAGATTAATGTCTTAAATATATGAATTGATTTTCATAGTCTCTTTAAACTTAAGAAACCTTCTCCTTTTCCTCCATTATAACTAATTTAGAGTCTTGCTCTATTTGGTAATACAATAAAGTCTTATGCGTTCAAACCTTAAGATAATTAAAAAAAATACCTGTATATTCAGAAGATTTCTTCTTTTAGTCTAAAGTGACAATATTCTCTCCATTGATTAGAACTGAAACAGTTTATTTTTCTTTAGAGAAAAATCCATAGGCAATGTGATAGACCCCAGGGGCAACAATCAAAATGGAACTTTTTCCTTTTTCCCATACAAAATTCTCTGGTAATGTGTTGATAACTTCATATTCCCAAGGAATTAAATGATTTTATGTTTCACCTGATCTCCACTAAAATCTAGCTACAATATTTTCTTAGCAAAGAGATTCATAGATTTAGTTTTGACTCTTGAGATAATTAGATAAATCATCAGCTGATACTTTAGTTTATAAATCATTGTGTATAGCTTCGAATGCTTGATTGATTTCAGGAATATCTAAGTATTAAAATTATAATACTTGCTTTAGTGTCAAGAATAGTAATCATATCTTATATTCCAGCTTTGAGCATCATATCTTTTTGTATTAAATCTAATGTATATTTGGTCAATTAAATATGTTTGGTTAAATCTTTTTAATAGGCTCTTTCATCTTGATCAATGCATAACTTTTAGATAATATTTTTTAATTCTTCAAAGTCTTAGTAAAGAACTCTCTATTTTAAATTAATCTCTAATTAATTTAATTATTATTCAAATGAAGAAATCTTTTTAGAAACTATTTAAGAGACTTCTTATTTGATATTTTTAAAACCATCTTAACTTGAACCAGTTTTTTTGATCTCATTTACCCTTCTTTATAATTACTATTCAATTTAGACTTAGATATGTTATTCATCTTCATATGACAACTATTTTGCCTTAACTTCGCTGATTTCCTTTATTTATAATAATTAATTACTTTATTCATCTATTAAACTTATCTTTGTAATTGTTTAAATACTTGATCCGATTTAAATTCATCTAAGTATTCTTACATTTAATCAACTTTTTACTAAATGTCCTTTTTTTATATTCTCATAGTATTAACTACTTTTTTGAGTTCATCTAATTCTTCTCTCTTATCATCATCCATTTGTTTAATATTCTCAGATAAATTATATAATTCTTCTGTTAATTTCTCTGATAAATGAGTAGATTTCATTATTGTTGTTTACATTTACTCACTTGTGAATTATTTAGATTCCAAAATCTCATTCCTCAATCGATCAAGGTCTGAAATAATCTCTTGAGAAAATTTATTAAATCTTTAGGAATAACCATCAATTTCTCCTTAAAGTGAATTTATCGATTGCAAATGTTTATCTAATTCTTTATTATCAGCTTTCTTGTTTAATTGTTTTGATACTCCATCAACTTATTATTTCATCTCAACCATCATAGAATTGTTATCTTGTAATCTGGATTCCACAACATTCTTTAATTCTTATTATTGTTCTTTCATCACTTCTAATTGATGAATTTCAGCTTTGTTTTGTAGTGAATTAATCAAAATTGAAAAGTCTTATCTATCTACTTTGACTTCTAAAATTGAAGCGATCTTATCAATTTGATCTAAGGAAGCCTTTTAATCCAGATTTTAAATTATTGGTTATAAGTCTTCTAAAGAAGAGTAATTTTACAACATTTAATCTAATTCTTATTTACTAATTTTTTTATTTACTGCCTATTGTACTTAGTGTTTACTAGCTTTTGTTTCAAGTAATTCATTCATTTCTTATAGATTTGCTTTGAGTTCTACTTATTGAGATAATTGTGAAAAATCTTTCATACTTGGTACTTATTAGAATTTCTTAGAAACCTATGTTTATAATTCTTCAATTTTGTGTTTCATATTTTACATCTCCCCTTTGAATTCTCCTGATTATTATTTTTCTAACAATTACTTCATTTCATCAACATCAATTTTGCTAATAAAATCATCAAACCAACAATATACTTGCTCAACAAATACTACATATCTGCCTTTAATACATAATCCTTTAATAAAACTTAAGAATCTTCATAAGTAATTTTAGTATCAAGATTGGCAGCTATCTCTGCTATTGTTCTCGAAATGTCATTGATATTGGCTTTAAGTGCTAACCCTGAATGAAGTTCATTTTTAGAAGCACGTGTAGAAAGTTGCTTTTCGATTTCTCGTATACTTTCTCCTTGCGATTTTACAACATCCGTTAAAGCCTTGAATGTCAATCTGATAATATCATTGATATTTTTCCATTCTGATTAAGACTATTGTTAACTTTAATATATTCTACCTACAGCAAATCTTCAACAATGGCCGTGCTATATGGATCATTATCTTCTCGATGATGCATATTTTAATTTTGAATTTCGGTTGATAATTAAATATATAAAATTTATTATACTTATTCTACAAATAGACTTAAATACAGTAATTTTTACATATCCTAGAAAGTAAAATATATTAAAGTGAAAGCGAGTATTCATAAATTAATACAAATTTATTTGATGAAAACTAATAAAAAATCATTGTTTTCCTTTAATGTTATTTATTCTTCTATTTAGGTTTATCTTCTCTTAATAATACCAGTTTACTTTCTATTATGATAATAATCTATATCTTTACTATCCTGAAGAAATGAACCATCAGATATTTTTCATTCAATATAAGAGAATATTTGTAATATAAAGATGGGTTTTTAGTAATTAGATTTCAAACAGGTTTTTATAAAAGAAAATAAATAGTTATCATTGAAATTAAAGTAAATTTATTTTTATTCCTCTAATCTCAGTAAATAATGTATATTCGTATTATTGAAAACTGTAATATTATTTGAGGATGAATGAGATATTAACTGTTCTCGTTTGCCAATAGATATATGGATGTACATTTCAATCAAACTATAAGATGAGAATATAAACAATCAATATTCTATTTTATAATTGTATTATAAAATAGAAATGATTAACTTAAGTTAAATACTAGAAGGAGATAATGGGGAGATAACATTTTGTGAGGATACTAGTCAGGTTGATTTAGAGGATATCCTTTAAGAGGATGATGAAATTAGAGAGCAAATCAATCATTTGAATAGTGATTCCTAAACTGTGGAATTTAATAATCAGAATAATGAATCATTCATATGTGATTAAGAGGAATTCATTTCACCAATTTAAATAATGTCTTTAGGACATCACTCTAAAACGTTTGCCATTTCAACTAATTATTTGATCAATTATTGGGAAAAATAGCTTGCATTATTCTCTAATAACAAGAATAGCAAAACAATACAAATTTAAGATGTCTCATATATATCAATAAAAGGGCAAATCATAGCTGTTGGATTTGAAAATGGCTGTATTCACATTTATGAAGGAAGCCAATTAAAATTAGCTCATAAAATACAAGAACATCAAACTACAATAATAGGTTTGAATATAGTTGATGTGTAAGCGAATGAAGTAGTGATAGCCTCATCGGATTTGGATGGCAATGTAAAATTGATTAGAGTTGGTTAAAACTTATTTAGAAGTAAGATTGTAACCAATACTATATTGAATAAGTTTGATTACCCTGTTACTCAATTGATATCATAATAATTTAAATATTCCGATAGTGATAAAACCAGTTTACTGTTAACTCTAGGAAATAGCAACATGGTTATAACACTGTCAATCAATCCTGAAGTGAGGGTAGTACATGTTTTTGATAAACAGAAATCAAATAATGATCTTCATTGGGGGAAATGTAATTATGAAGGCAATCAAATATAATTGCTATCAATTCAATGGAATTCATTTATTTAATTGATAACTTTCTTGGAAAATTCTCCTTGGTATTTTTCATTCTATTCTGCTGATACTCCATTGATTGGATCTAAATTTATATCTGAAAACTTGATTATAGCTGCAACTGAAGGTTAATTTCAAGTTCTTTACATTCCTTATTTCTCAAAGGGCAAATATTGTTTTAAATCTGAAAACAAAGCTAAGATTTCTAACACCCATTTCCATCAAAACATATATTGTTTAAGAGCAATAAGTAATATAATATATTTCATATCCGAAAATAAGTTGTATTCATTACATGCATTTAGTTGGTTATAATATCTGAAATCACTAATACAAAATGATTCTCCTTAATGGTCAATAGCATTAAGGTTTCTTGTCTAAGTATACAGAGGTAAAGTTAAAGGTATGCCGAATTTGGAATTGGATGAAGATAGAAGTGCAATTCAAACATTAGCTCCAACTTTAATTACTAGTATTACTAATTCTAAGATGAATAGAGAATTGATATCAGCAGTTGTTTAATTCATTCTTCTTTGTTAAATTCCATAACATTTGATGATAGTACGATAAGGGTGTGAGAAATAATAGATTTTGGAGGATTATTACAGAGTGTTGGAATTACATTTAAAGAAGATAACTTAATTGCCAAAAGAGATATTTTTTGATTTGGCAAATAAATTCTCTCCTGAGTCTTTCTAGAAATTAGTAATTAATTTGGATTTAAATTCAATTGATATTGGCTATACATATGATGTTTGTCTAAGTAAAGAGATTTATACTCCATTATTGTATATATGTCCAAGAAAAGAGGAAGATTTTCTAACTCCTTTAAATAAAATGTTTGAAAAACATAAATAAGAACTATATGAAAAATGTTTATGGTTTATAGAAATCACATAGAAGTAAATTCTATTTCCAAATGATTAGATACCATTAGAAATTTGGAAGAAAGCTGTAAGGTAATAGATGTTATGGTTGATGGAAGTGTTAGATGTACTCTAAAGTGAAAAATTATTTCACATTTTAACAACTTATCTTAAATAACCTTGTTTAGGGGCATTACATCATGAATCAGTGTATTCATATTTCAACATCACTTAAGAGAATTTATTGGCAACAAAAATATTTGAATAAGTAAGCAGCATTAACTAATAATATTTACTATAATATTTATTATTCATAAGCAAAATAATTGATTAGATCAAAGTGAAAGATCCAGAAAAACTATTATTGCAGATATTTGAAATCAACAAATCTTATATAGACAATTATGTAGCAATGCCAGAAGATTTGGATCAGATCTTATAAATTATCTATTATTTAATGCCTCACACCTCATTAATCAACTAAGCATATGAAAGTAAATGTGTTGATTACATTGCTTACTACTTCCTATCTTAGAATCAATTCAATGAAGCTATTAAAATATTCTTTAATTATGAGGAATTCAAACTTCGAGTCTATAAATGGTTAGAATATCAACCCTACGATCTACTTATGTTAGATCATCTTGACAAACTACTTGAATTAGACCCTGAGAAATGTGCAAAAGTCTTTTAAAGTTGGCCTATAGAGACTTTATAAAAGCTCATCATCTATCAACCAAAAAGAGAATTACTGCAGGTATTTAAATATTTATCTATTGACCTTTCATAATTTCTTTAATTGAAACTGATTGAATTGATAAGTATTCACGAACCAGAAAATACCATTTCATGGTTGAAGAACAAACAATATTAATTAGAAGATGTTGAATAAATATTTTAATAAACTAATAATATTGAAGGTTTAGGATATATTTTGGAGTAGAAAGGACTATATCAATAATCAATTGATAGTTACCTATAGGTATATAAAGAGGAATCTAGAAATTACATTTTATCATTTCGAAATCAAGATAGAGTAACATAATTGTTCTAGAACCTTATGAGAGTTACAAAGATAGCTGTCTAATCAGCTGATAATCATTAAGAATTGTATTTATATATAGCACATAATATCTTTAATCCTTTGATGCATTAAACTCATTGGTGTAAACTCAAAAGATCTTATGTGTTCAATCAATAATTTAGTTAGCTCTTTATGCATTTATTTCGCTACTCTCCTACAGAGTTGATTAAGATAATAGAGATAAATCATGAGACATTTAATCAAGTTCACTTAAAGAGTAGTTTTATAACAGTTTTTAAGGAATTCGGATATGAAAAGTAATTAGTAGAAAAGATATCAAAGATTATTAGAAATGATAATATCAAATTGCTTAAGTTACTGTATACTTTAATGAACAAGTCAAACTTATATGAAGTAATTTGCATAGAGTGTTAACAACCATATACTTAGGACTAAGCGATTCTTTTAAAATGTGGTCACACAATGCATCCATTTTGTTTGGAGAACAAATTTTGTCCAATATGTTAAAATATCTCAACTTAATCAAGTATATCTAAGAATAAAATTTATAGTGCTTGAAAGTATTGGAGTAGAAGAATTAAAGAAGTCTATCTTGAAATCTAAGGTGGATAATTAATAATTGTAATTATTAAAAAATGTGGATGATATAGATTTGGAAGATAACTTTATATAATCAACTAATTAAGATGATAAAGAAATTATGGAATTAAGATTGTTAAATAAAATGGATATATATGATTAATTAATTGATTCTGCATTGCAATAAGTATTGAATAAAAATAATTTTAGTACAATTCTTTTTTGGATTAATATTTTTGATAGTTGACTAACTTTTTTTGATAATACTCTATATAATTGTTTATAAATAAAAATGCAGTTATTTCATATAATTTAACTTAGAAATTAATTTAAAAAAGATTAGAATTCTACATAATGTTATGTTAACACAAAGGAGGATAATCATTCTGTACATGTTGTTAATAGGTTATCTGTGATTTATGCATTTGTTGTAGTGATGCAAAAAAAATAAATGTGCCAAACTTTGATTTAAATGCGCTTTGTTCAAGATGTGATCAAACTTAAGCTTAAATTAGATGTGAGTAATGTATGTTTCAATTCTGTTAAGAATGTTTTCATTCAGTTCATAAAATAGGAAAATTCTCAACACATACAAAAATTGAAATCAATTAAGATCTACATATATAAATAACTAAATAAATGTCTATAATTGCAGAACTTGAATAATACTCTTAAGAATAAATGACTTCTGTTTTGAAATACTTCGATTAGATTTAAGAAGTATTAGATAGGAAGAAAAAACAGTTTCTTGATGAAATATCAAATTATCGTAGTTAATAAATGAAAATGCTTAAATAACGAATATATTTAATTGAAGCAGCTGTTAAAATAAATTCAGAATAATCTTTTGTAATCCCAGAGTGTCTAATTTATTAAAAGGAAACATTTAATTTAACCGCCAAAGAATAAATTATTGAGTTGATTTTAAATATTGATGTGTAAAAAAATCTTGACTAAAAAACGCTTAGTCCTAGTCGAATTAATACGAAGTCAAGTGTGAGAAGGAGTGCCAGTTGTAAAAAGTTAGAATCTTAAGAAAAAATAGTTGAGATTTGTGAAACTTTTGAGAAGAGAAAATTTATTAAATAATTGTGTTAATCGAATTCTATATAATTATAATGGACTCACTCTAAGTAAATGGTTCACTATAATTTAGAAATGGGAATTGGGATGAAAATAAAAGGAATTGAATAATTTAAATAGATTTATAATGGTATGGATCCATAATTTATAATTACTGGATTATAAGCTAAAACCAATTATAAATTTAGAGTTTAAAGTATATTTGAAAATAGAACAAGTGAATTCAGTGAAATCTTGAATTTAACTACATCTCAATAATAATCTGTAGAAGATAGTCTGATAATTTCTAAGAAAATAATAAATAATGATATATAGGTGTAATTTGAGAAACCTGGATTAGTCTTAGGCACAAATCCATTATATTTTGGAGTATGGTCTTGGGAAATCAAATTGATAATTAATGGAATAATTGAAGACTTGACAGCTAGTTTAGTTGTTGGAGTAGCTAATAAATAGAGAAAGATTATTGGAACAACATTAAATTATGGTTATTAAAGAGAATGTTTGATTATAAAAGTGTTAGTTGATATGGACAATAAGTGCATGACAATAACTTCAAAGATGCATCCAAATGGAGAAAAATTCTAAAATATAATAGGTCCTGTATTTCCAGCATTCTAGAATAAAAATACTCATAAAGGATCAGGATGTAAATTATTGATATAATATTAATAATTATGAATTAAAAATAATTAACAAAGTTTTATTCTTATATTGATAAAGAGGTATTCAAGAGGTCTTTATCCATTTACTCTTTTCGCTTAAACAAAGCCATTAAATCATTAAAAATGAATTTAAGTAATGTTAACTAATTAGAATATATAAAAAGTAAAGGTATGGGTATCAGAATTAATAGAGAATAAGATAAAAGATATTTAGAACATAAAATAAAAAAACTTAAAGTTTAACATGATTGATAATAAGCAAATGATAAAAAAGCTAAAAACTATTATTCTAATAATAATTAATATTAACTTCATTATTTTACAATTTCAGAAAATTCATGTTCTTTGGCTAAATAAATTCAAATAAAATATAAGAGTTACCTCTTTTTTCTAATAATGATCTAAAATATTTAGCAGAGAAATCAACTACATCTGATGGTTTACTTCTAATAACTTCCTTTGCATAATGTTTCAATATAACTGGTAATTCAGGTGGTACTACAATCTATTCAGCACAATAGATTCTCTATTCTCTAAC
>JPFL01000586.1:2571-17607 GCA_000733385.1 Paramecium biaurelia
GTTACTTATCTTAGATAACTCTTAAGAATGATTTTAACTCATCCAAATTTATCTCAACTTGATAAAAAGTAATTATATATCTAAATTATAGAATCTATAATGCTTGAAAAAGAGTGTCGGTTTCAATTCTGAAGATATTTTGGCTATTTCCAAATCTGAACCATCTATTTTTGTTCCATCCTATTTAAGTGAGATGTGCTACCCTTATGGTGAGAAATTAAGTATAATTTGATGTACAAGAATTTATATATAATAATAATTATTATTATTATTTATTATTATTATTTATTTATATATTGAATCAAATTGTTATTAATAAATTACATATCAATTTTATTATTATAAAATTTTATCATTTGTGGAATTACTTATTTATATAAGTCAATTTGTCTTTAAAAATCCATATAAAATAAATATATTTATGAATAAAGTAGATAATAAGGCTTAACAAGAAGAAAGCTTGCTTGGTATTAATACATCGACTCAAAGAATAGGAACCTTAAAAACATACTTTTTTTTATGGATATATAAAATATTTAAAGTATTCATCCTATATTAATTGATATTTTTAGCAAGGATCAAAATAGCCACTCAATCAAAAGCAGATTCCAAAAGTTCTTAAAGAATATTCATCACTTACGAGTTACAAAACATTTATCAAATCCTATGAACTATTTCCTGATCTAAGATAATCATTATGGGTTTCTTTCAAATGTAAATTTTTATAATTATTCCAGTTCATATAATCCTCAATTGTTTGATATATTGGTTTACTTGTACTATACAATTAAGCTTACCTTTTATGATGAGCAAAGCCTAAAGCTATTTTGTTGATCCAAATAGAATCTATACTACAACAAATATACTTGTGTTTGCTGTTTTACAATTATTATATTATATTACCCTTTCAATATTTTAGCCCATTTAATAATTTTTGTAGGCTATCGTTTCCCTTAAAATTTAAGGAGCATTACAAATTCAATTGATGGAGCATACTCTTAGATTTCCATTGTAACGTTCATCAAAATATAATCCTGGTGATTTAATTAATATGCTTTAAGTTGATGTTTTGTAATCATCAAATTACTTCATCAATAAATTTTAGGTATATTTGGTACCATATTAACTTTTGGGAGCATTTTTTATATTTTATATTACAGTAAAGGAGAATAGTTTACCTCCTGCAATAGGTGTTATGATTTAAGCTATTTTTGGTGTAGCATTTGGTTACTATTTTGGTAAGATATAAAATAAATTTATGCATGCTAAGGATGAAAGAATGGGTGGTGTTGATGAAGCATTATTATAGATTAAATAAATCAAATTCAATTGTTATGAAAACTATTTTGAAAAAAGAGTTGAAAAACTTAGATCTAAAGAATTAAAATTTTTAAAACAACAAGTTCTTCTTTTAATTTTTATATAATTTATGTAAAACATTTTAAGTTTCTTAACTTGGGAATGCACATTTTATTTTGCTGATTTTATAACTTTTGCAATTACTACAGTAATCATGTAAAATTCAAGTTAATTAATGTATTTATTGTAAGCATTTCCAAATCAACTCAAAAATTATTATGCCTCTATCAATTCTATTAGTAGAATTACTTCATTTCTAAAAGAAAATTAAATCTAATTATGGACAGGTGATGATGATAAAAAATATGATCTTAAAATAGATGGAATATTTGATTGGAAATAAATAGATGAAAATTAATAACTTAAACAAACTTAATAATTTAATTTATAATTAAATGTTATGAAAGGCTAATATATAGTAATTGTTGGAAAGTATATATTATAATTTATATTTAGTTCTGCTTCAGGGAAATCAACAGTTCTTAAGTCAATATTAAATGAAACTAATTGTGTATCTGGTTAGATTATTGTTAATGGAGAAATAAGTTTAGCTACATAAGAACCATGGATACTTAGTGATACTATTAAGAATAATATAACCTATATGAATAAATATGATGAAATAAGATATAAAAAAGTTATGCATGTATGTGCATTAGAATAAGATATTAATTCATTTGTTAATAAAGATTATACTCAATTAAGTGAAAAAGGAGATAATTTATCAGGAGGTTAATAAAAAAGAATCAATTTAGCCAGAGCTATTTATAAAGAAGCAGATATCTATTTATTTGATGATCCTTTAAGTGCACTTGATATTAAAGTTAAATGTCATATTTATTAAGAATGTTTTCTTAAGTTTTTAAATGGTAAAACAAGAATATTGTTTACAAATTAATTAACAAATTTATAAGGTGTAGATTAAATATATTTATTATAAAATGATAGATTAATTCCTTATAATCATTAAATTAAAATTGAAGAAGAAAAATTAAATTTAATTGATATCTAATTTGAAAATAATCATTTCGAAGATAAAGAACCATAATCAAAAGCTTCCTTTACTTTAATCAATGAAGATTAAAGAGTTGGAAATATAGATACTCAAGTTATTAAAACTATTTATTAATTCTAAGGAGGTATTTGGGCAATTTTTGCTGTCATTATTTATTTTGGTGTTCTTATGATATTATCTACATTTTCAAGCAAGACTCTATCAAATCCTGATTTAGATCCTGATGAATTTAGAGTTGTTGCTTTACATAACTTTCCTCTTTTTAATATTCCAATTTATATTGCAATTATCTCTATTACAGGATATTTTTTATTAATTGGAATAAAAACTAGTTCTATTATTCATAAGAATATCTTTGCTTCTTTAATGAAAGCATCATTTACTTAATTCTATAATTAAATTTTAATAGGTAGACTAATGAATAGATTAAGTAAGGATATATATAATATTGATATGCTATTTCCTAATTAAATATACAATTTCAGTATTTAATTTACCAATTTAATAATGCCTTTGATTACAAGTCTGATATTTTTAAATTACATTGCATACCCAATTGTATTAATTTTTGTAATAATCCTACTCATCTTTACAATATCATACTATAAATGTTTAACAGAGATGACACGTATTGAATCAGTCTCAAAAAGTCCTGTATTTGCATATTATTAATAAATAATAAGAGGTCTTTTATTTGTTAGATCATGTCTACCTAAAAAGTTTGTACTATAAAATCATTACAATAATATTGATTTAGATCTAGGAAATTAAATGTATTTGATAGGACTATAATAATGGTTTTCCTAAGCCTCAAGCATTATTACTAATATCTTTTAAACTATTTTATTTGTAGTATGTCTTCTATATCCAAATAATAATCCAGCTATGACTTATTTAATAGTAATTTAAATGTCTAATGTATCTTAATTATTGGTTTAAGTAGCTGTTAGTTATGGTAATTTATTAATGTATTCTATATCTTTTGAAAGATGCTTACATTTATCAAATGATATTGAATATGATGATTATGCATAAGGTACTGCAAATTCTAAATCAATTGGATCAATTATTTTATCAAATGCATCATTTCAATATCCAAATAATTAGAAAGATGTATTATCTAATATTAGTTTAAATATTGAATCCAGTCAAAAAGTAGGAATTGTAGGTAGAACTGGTGCTGGTAAGAGTTCTATTATAATGGCATTGATGAGAATGATTCATATAACAAATGGAAATGTATAAGTTGATGGAACTGATCTTAATGATTATACATTATAAGAACTTAGAAAGAAATTTAGTGTTATACCACAAGAGGCATTGATATATAAGGGAACATTAAAGGATAATCTAGATCCTTATGGACTTGTTGATGATTCAAATTTGGAAAAGGTGTGTTATGCTTGTTAACTATATAATATGAAATCATTTTAAGATTATAAATTAAATACACAAATTTAATAAAGTGGTTATAATTTGAGTTTAGGAGAGAAATAACTGATTACTATAGCAAGATGTATGATTGAAAATCGAAAAATTATATTGGTAGATGAAGCTACTGCAAATATAGATAATCCAACTGAAGAATTAATTAAAAATGTAATAATATATAATAATTAATATAGATTTTTAAAATCCATTTTTAAAATTAAACAGTAATAACTATTGCTCATAAAGTTTCCACTATTATGGAATCTGATAAAATTGTTGTTTTGAGTGCAGGTTAAATTATTGAGTGTGATTCACCAAATAATTTACTTAAGTAACCTAAGAGTGAATTTAGATAAATTGTTGATTTAATTAATCAAAATTTATGATTGATTTTTTACATTATACAACACACATGTCAGAAATTTATTCAATATTTTATAATATTATTATGATTATAATTATATATTGGTTGTTTATTGTTAATTCTTCTTAAAAAATCAGTTGATTTATAACTCAATAGCATTTTTTACATTCTTTAAAAAATATAGATAATAAATATAAGCAAATAAATTATTAGTATAATAAAGTTAAAATTATCATAATTGGATATTAAAAATAAATTTATGAATTAGATTAAAATTTAATAATAGGCCAGATTTAAATATAAAATAGAGAAATTTGATTATTTTGATTTATTAACAATTTTGATATATATGTAAGAAGGATTTGAAGAACATTCCTGATATTTATTTATTTTGATAATGATTAAACTTAGAATAATAGATTAAAAATTGGAATATCAAATAGTCTTTATAAAATAATTCATGGAAGAGAATTTGTGTTAATTTTTCATGATTCTTCATAAAATGACCATCCTGTAATTTTATTTTTATTTTCATCAGCATCCATAAAATTGATTCTCAAAGGAACATTATTAAATGTTTATTCTGTTGGTTTAGGTGGTTTTAATTATCTATCATAACAATCTTTCCAATTAATATTTGCTAACCAAGGATGTTCTCGAATTTCTTCTCCATCTAAATTAGCTCCTAATCTCTTATTTGGATCTCTATTTAATAACTTTTTTAATAATAATTATAATTTACAGCTACAATAAATGCTTTTGCTTCATTAGATAAACTTCTTGGTATTTTTAATGGTCCTTTTCTAATATTATCAAATAATTGTTCACGTTCATTAGCATAATAAGGAGGTATACCTACCAATAATTCATAAGTCATAACACCTAATCCATACCAATCTGCCATTCTATTATGTCCTTATTTAGATAATATTTCAGGTGGTAAATATGCAGGTGAACCACAAAATGATTTATTTAATTCTTCATCTGTAACTCCTTTTTTTGATAATCCAAAATCTGTTAATAGAGCATGACCTTCTGAATCTAATACTATATTTTCTGGTTTTAAATCTCTAAATATAATATTATTTTTATGTAAACATTCAATAGCTAATAATATTTCTGCAACATAAATTTTTGCATCTTCTTCTTGTAATTTTCTCTTTATATCAAGTAATTTAGAAAGATCACCTCCAGGACAGAAATCCATTACCAAAAATAATTTTGATTCCGTTTAAAATGAATAATTTAATTTCACAATGAATGGATGATGCATTACACTTAGTACTTCTTTTTCTGTTTCTGCATATTTTAATAAATTTTATGACATCATTCTTTCTTTCTTTAATATTTTCATAGCAAATAATTTCTTATTTTCTT
The DNA here is from genome assembly GCA_000733385.1 of Paramecium biaurelia. Taxonomy (NCBI): domain Eukaryota; phylum Ciliophora; class Oligohymenophorea; order Peniculida; family Parameciidae; genus Paramecium; species Paramecium biaurelia. The sequence goes on from JPFL01000586.1 coordinate 8,118, forward strand.
ATCCAATTTTATCTACTAAATATACTTCTCCAAAAGATCCTTTTCCCAATAATTGATAAAAATTAAACATATTTGGTGTCATCTTATATTTTAAAAGATTAACATTCTAAAATTTAGCTAGATTTTAAAATTTCCATATTTTCTTATTAGTATTATTTGTATTTGTAACTTAATTAAAACTATTTGAATTTGATCCTTCAGTTTATTTCTCCTTAGTCATCAATTTCATAACATGATCAAATCTACTATTCCTTAATAGAAAATTAGTGCCAGGTATTATAGTTCTTTCATAGCTCTAAATATATAGATATATCAAAGTATAATTACTTCTTCATTATGAACATAACCATATTTGATATAGATTTATAAACTATTTGCATCACAACAATTCTAGATACAATTCTAATTGTTAAAGTTTCTTATATTTGGATCAGCCTTCTTCTCTAATAGAAAAGCTATCATATCAGTTGATCCCATTTAAGATGCTAGATGTAATGGAGTATTTCCATCCTTATCTTAAATATTGATATTGGCGTTATGTTGCAATAAAACATTTGCACAATCTATGAAATTCTACATTACAGTCAAAAAAAAAGGGGTTCTTTAAAACTTAGTTAATGCATCTACAGTTGCTCCATGTTTTATTAGAATGTGAATTATATCTAAATTCCCTTCATTTGATGCAAAATGCAAAGCTGTCCAATCATCTAGACCTCTTAATAATATAAATGAACTTATAGTACTTTGTGTCAATATCAAGGTAATATTCTATAGTTGGTATTAATAATGTCTCTATTGATTATGCATCACCCAATTCTGCATAGTCTAAAAGATATTCATTCATTTTTTTTGTCAACAATCTATATAGTGATATTTTATATACATAAAATCATTCCATACCTAATCCTTGATAAAAGTAACCGTATTACCATTCATTATTTCTTGTATTTCTTTTGCTTACTTAATAGATAGGAAATTTGATACTTCTGGAATTCGCATGTCAAAAATTCTGCCAGAATCTTTATCAATCATATAAAACATTCTTTCTTGATTTGGCATATTGTAAAATTTTTATAATTAGTTTTCTTTATGTTATGTATATCGTACTTCAAACACTTATTATAATATTGGCATTTAATCCCTTAAGGTAATAATCTCATTACATCATCAAGTCTTAATTTTCAATTTGATTGTTGAAAACATCGCAATTATCCATAGAATAAAACGTTTAATTAGAGTATCGAGTTAATCTGCTTGGTCTATATTCTGGCTAACCTTGAGGAACTTGCATACTCTTTATATTTTAATTGTATATTAATTTTAAATTTAACTATTATAAATCGTCATCCACCTCCAGAAATAAAAGTTATATCATTTTATATATCTCATATATATATTAGAACTATACTAATACTACTTAAATTGATATAATTTATAATGAATCTTTAATATAAATTACATTTAAAATTAACCTTCCCAAGAATTTGAAATATTTTGATTCCATATAATTTTGAAAGTTGTATTTTTTACTATAACTTGAATAAATAGTAAGAATTATTGAGTTGACTTTATGCACCAACATGATCTAAAGGTAAGTTTACAATATGTATATAGATTATATTTCATTAATGGTGAAAGATCTTTGCAATTCAAATATTGATATTTCTTCAAAGGAATTCAATTTAATTGAAAGATATTATCAAATTTTTTGATCCTTTGTTTAAAATCAAATGGAGAAATATATATATATAACAATATTATAAAATAAAATAATCAAATTTAACTTAATAATTAATCACTCTTTTTGCGCAATCCAAAAGAGGAACAACTTTAAAGAATAAATAAATAATAATACTTTTTTCTATTAGTAGATTTGGCAGTGTGAATTCTATTCGGAAGTTTGAGTTGTAAGAATATATCTTCATTTTCAATTTGTCTAGTTTATAATGTATTTTGACTCATAGCTCCACTCATTTTCCTTCTTAACTTAGCTTTTAATTATCTGCTCTATGGATTCCAAGATCTTTAAATCAGAGGAGCTGTATTAGTTGTAGAAGTTACAAAAGTAGGAGAAGTCAAATGAGGCTCAGATGAAGTAATTTAGAGTATTGTTTCTAGAGATTCAAATCTCTACATTTTTTTAGATTTTATACTGATTGCACTTGAAACTCTACTTGTTAAAATTTAATTATCATCAAGATGAGTAGTTTTCACTCTCTCTTTCTTTTCAGCTCCTGTCCAAATCTTTCTTGATATTCTATCTCTAATTTATTCAATTAGATTTGTATCAACCATTAAAAATTAAGTTTTAGCATCAGTAGATAATTTCTTTTAATGATATTACATATTCTAATGAGCAATTTCAGTTTAAAGAAGTATTCTAGGTTTTTATGAACGAATATCATTTTTATCTGGTCTATCATGTGGATCTTTGAATATCTCTTATACAGTTTTTCTTTCAGTAATCATTAATTATGGTTATTCTTATTATGAATTTTCATGTTATGATAGTATAGAAATAATATTATTTTATCTATTATTCATATATTCAGAAATTAAAGAACTTTTATCTTTTAGTAATTTAACAATTTCTGGAAAATTCTTTTTTACATTATTGAATTCATTTGCTTCCATATAATATGCTGTTGTATTATCTAAGACTTAACAAGAATATAATCTATAAGGTAATGATTCAATTATTTCTTCCTATCCAACAAATGAATTATCTGATAATTAACTTAATATAATCTTTTTCTTCTTTCTACTGGGAGATTAATTTATTAATTCTTCTGATATGTATTTATATAATTATACTCTTCCCTTCAAAATCAAAAAATAGAATTTTGGTTCATCACCCTCCTTCCATAATATTGTTTATGCTGTAAATTATATTGTTCTTAAATTCTAAATAAATTTAGTAATTGTAAATTTGCTAGCTCCATTAAACAATTTCATAAAATAATCCACATTAGCATTCTATTCCTAAATCTGTTTCTCACATACTTATCTAAAATCATTTTTATTCATTGATATCAAATGTGCCTCTTCTGATACTACTATAATACTTGCAGATCTTGGTTAATCATGAATTAAAGCTTAATCACCAAAACATTATCCTGAATAATATTACCATACTCTCTTAAACAAAGGAATTCCATTATTATAATAAACAGTATTATCTATTAACATTTTTAAAGCTAAATCATATTTATTTGTTTAAGTCAAAACAACTGTTTTCTTTTTCTTCAATGCATTATTTACAATAATATTTGTTTCACTACATTGCTAATTCAAGAACTCTAAATCATTCTAAATATCTTCATTTGATCTTTTCATATATACACCAACTTCACCATTCAATAACAAATAAAATCTATCTCCATATTCTCCTTAATTCATTATTGTTTGGCCAAAACTGTAATGTTCATATTTGAAAAATTATGCAGCATACATTGCAAAATCTCTAACCTTCATACTCTTTTCACATTATTTCTGTATAAAATCTATTGATGATAAAGAATCAGCCACTTATTCTGCTTAAGCTACTGTATGTAATTAAGTATACATTCTATATACCTATACGACAGGTTATAAATTTTATTCATTCTATTTACGAATCAATTCATGATCAGGCTGTTGTTCTTAAATGATTGATCTTTTACTTTTCATTTATTTGTTAATTTTTCTATTTTATTTATAAAATTTTAAACTTATTACATTCTTAATCAAAACTACAATTATTTTTAGTAAGAAAGACAAACTAATAATAAATAAATGAAGGTATATTTATATATATATATTTGTTCACAAAGTTGAGTAATAGTTCAAACAGTCAAGAAACTAGAGGAATATAAATAAATTAATATTAAAATAGTAAGTATAAATTTATAAATTAAACACAGTAAAAATGAAAGTCATTTGATTAAACAAAAACCTTCAAAAAAAAGAAATCAATATTTAGTGTAGGGTTCTTTATTAATTACTATCCTGGGTGCAGAAACTCTTGGTTCAACAGGTGGTTTTTTACCTTATTGAGTAGGCATTTAGGGTCTTTTAGGTACTCCAGCCTTTTGGGCAGATTGAGGCCGAATTTATTATTATGGTAATTTTTAATTACCTTTTGGAGAATTTATTGGTTAAGGTTTTGGTGCAATAATAGATTAAGCTTTACCATGTTGTTATTAAGGGATTTATTTTAATTTAGGATCCAAGTCTTTATTGGCAATTTCATCTTTAACTTTTCGAATGGCATCTACTTGATCATTTTCTTATCTCTTTTTTTCTGGTTTGGTCCAATCATATATGTAATCAAATTAAAGGTTTTATCTTTGTAACACTTACTTGAAGAGATTCCTCAAATAGATATAATCTGGTTTTTCTTCAAACTTTAATTTCTTAACATAATTTAAGTACAAAGATATTTCGTCAGGTAATCCTGAGCATAGTTATTCAGTGGTAGTTTTAATTTTCTTTTCTTTGATTAAAACATATTTGTCATTTTTATTATTACATACAAGATTCATCCAGGGTAGAGTACCTTTGGCTAAATAAACAAGAACATATGCCAAGCCTTCTAGATCATCTCTTCGACTTTATTCATATCCCAAATGAGTATTGATACTTGCATAACGAGCAGTTCCTGTAAGTGGTTTGTTTTCTTTAAATGGAATATGTCCATCTTTAGTTAAATATCTTTTGGCTAAACCCATATCTACAACATAGAGTTTAGACTATTTTTATTTGATACCCATAAGAAAGTTATCAGGTTTGACATCACGATGTATGAAGGATCGTGAATGCATTAATTCAAGTCTAGAAACCATTTATTCAGCAAGCATACAAACCTAAATTATATATTAATTTTACTGTTTTAATGGATAATTTACGATGACATTAAGCAAACAAATCTTCAATTGATTATCCCAATAGTTCCATGACTAAATAATTATAATCTCCTTCTGTTGAAGCTCCAAATATCTTAGGAATACCTTAGAAATTGTATTTAATATATACCTTTATCTTATTGTTATGTATCTTAATGAAGGAATGCATAAACTTTGGCTTCATATAGAATTTAAGGATATTAACAATTTGTTCTTTCTAATTTGATTGCAAATTCTTCTTTCTATTTGTTTAATGCCAAATATATCTCTCCAAAAGCACCCATTCCTAGACGTTAGATGAGTTTGTAATTTTGTTGTTATAAGTAAGTATTTGATAAGTTTCGGTTGCCTAATGGATTATCCATTATTAATTTACGTTTTTAATGAGACTATTGATTGTAATAATTATATCAGTTACTCTAAGTGCATTCTAAACTAATTAGAATAGTCTCATAGATTCTCAGAGAACTGATTTTGTAGATAGAGTGGTAATAAATGAGATTAAATAGGATGTAGTTGATTAATTGGATCTGAATTAGTAAAGTCCATTTGTAGATTAGATTAATGTATAAGTGGAATAGTTGTTAAAAGTTAATGAAATACAATAGAACCATTCTGAAGAACATTCACAATATCCTAACAAACATGAATTCATACATTCAGTGTAATATTGGTTAGACAAATTAGATAATGATTAACTCTCTTAAGAATTATCAACCTAAAATGATCTCAATAACGTATAATAATCACAAGAACAATAATTAAATTAAGGAGATTAATCTACTCATCATAGCAGATTAACTAAATATATATAAATTCAATAAGTAGAACAACAGTAGCAAACAGAAACTATCCTAGAAAATACAATTACTAAGATTGAAGAGACAAATCCTCTTAAATTATTACTTCTCTATTCTGATAATGTTAAATAATAGAATGATGATGATGATTCATACTAAATGATTATTACAAATGAATAAATTTTAGATCAATTGGAAATAGAGAAATAAGATAAGATCCTCAAAATGTAGAGTCTTATTATTGAATAACTCAAAGACAAAAAACCAGAACCTATAAAAGAAGAGAGTTTTTTAGAAAGAGATTATATTGAATGGGAAATGAAAACATTGACAAGTAACAACAATTTGAGAGCTAAATGAATATATTATTTAATAAATATATATTGTTATTCATATTACTAAAACAAAAATAATTTTATATATTATGGAGTATAGACCATCTGTATAACCAAATAGAGAATTACCTAATCCATTGCATAAATTTAATAGGAATAAAGAATGAAGTTCCAATTACAATAGATATAATCTAAAATTATTGAAGAAAGACTAAATTTTCAAGAAATGTAAGGTGGATAACCTCCAAATAAACCATGGTTAGGAGAAGATATTTACATGATTGTATTTCTACTTACTGTTGAAAATGATAGATTGAAAGAAGATAATACACAAATTTAGCAATTACTAAATATTAGTGAAATGAGATATAAGGGTGTAGATTTGGTTGAAAATGAAGTTATATCTCAAAGAATAAAAATTGGGGAATGTGAAAAGAAATTAGCTCTCTTATAAATGGAATGTGAATAATGGAGAGTTAAATATTAAAATAGAGATAAAGAAAGTGAGGATCAAAGATATCAAAATGAACTTTAAAGAAGGATTTAAGTAGATAGAGAAATAAGAGAACTTACTGCTAGATTCTTTGCAGATAGGAATTAATTAGAATAAGAAAATAGATCATTAAGAATTGAATTAGATTAAATTAAGTTATCAAAATATTCTTATGAAGATAACAAGAAATAGTGTGAATTATTATAAAAAGAAAATCAAAGATTGAAATTAGAATTAGATACTTTAAAGTATTTATAATATATTAATGATTTATTAGAAATGGTTTTGATGAATTAGAATATGTATTATCAACTGCTGGAGATTTAGAATAAGAGAATCAACAACTTAAAATTTAAATTGAAACACTTTAGAAATAATTTTAATAATTACAATAATAACAATCTTAAATTCTTTAAAGACCATAATCTTCTAATAAAATTGAAATATGTAATCAAATCAATTATTCTCTCTAGCTAATTCTAACCATAATATTTTACAAGAAAATAGAAGATTGAAAGATGAAAATGATAGATTAAGAACATTACTCAATTTAGGAACTGGAAGTTATTCTAAACCATTTATGTGAATTCTTATAATTAACATATTATAACAATTATTCTACTTCTTATATATCATATATTCATCAATATATTAGAAAATAATACACCATAAATAAAAATATTAAATGTAATTTGGAAAGCAAAAAGGTATTCAATAAGGAACATCTTGGGAGAAACTCAAAAAATCAATCTACCCAACTAATAAAGCTGAAAGAGAAAAGAGGTTAAAACAATTTAGAGATATTGGAATATTTTTAGCATCCATTATGATTGTTAGTGTTTTTGAAAAAAAAATATAGAACTTGCTTAAAGTAGATAAATCAGAGATAACTTAATTTAGCAACATGTAAAGCTCTATGCATGCAGCCTATTGATTTATTCAATAAATGATAAGAATTATATAACCAAATATATTTAATCTCTTATGCAAGACTTCTTAAAAAAATATTAATTGTTATCAAAATTCTGTGGTTATTTTATCAATCTCATTTATTAATATATATATTGTCTTCAACTATCTTAAAATTCATATCTATTTACTATATATAATATTATCATATTTTTGAAAGATCTTTAATTTATTAAAAAAATATTAAAGATTTTTCATTAATTTATAATAATTATTCTTGTATATCCCTTATTTCAGGTATTTATTAAATCATCATATATCCTTACTATTATTTTAATAATTTAATAACATTACTAAATAACATCATTTACAAATCAATTCAAAACTTTAACTGAATAGAATTACCCAAAGACTTCTTAGAATTCAAAAAATATTATTATATAGTTATTGAAATATATTTAAATCAATTTGTCATAGATGATAGTAAACTATCATTAATTAGCACTTCAATTTCTTCATATTCATTCTCTTTCAGTTTTATAAATACTTATTTTTCGTTTTTTATTACCATGCCATCATAAAATATTGTGAAATTTGATTAATTTAATTTCTATTGAACTTTATATGTTAAATATTAGTTTACCTAAATTATATAAGATTGAGATTTCAAGGTCTTGATCAACTTAAATTTATTAATTATGTGGAGATTCATCTGGTATCATTTTGAGATTTACAGTTATAAGTTTTTTATTATTCGAATTTTCCTATTCTTCTAAATTAAAAAGACATTCACTTTCTTAAATTATACCTGAAATATTGGAATTTAAGTCAATCCTTTTGCCTTTGTACATAATTTCAAAATTATTATTTAATTAATATTCAGTTAATAAGGCTTTTTTAATTAATGAGAATTTTATTGTTTCTTTATTGTAGATTTTATTTTCTTTTCTTAAAATTCCATCCTTCATAAATTAAATATTTATCGAAATTTTTGCATTTTATTTAATGATTTCTTGATCATCAATTTCATTTTATTCTTTTTCTTCTTTTATATTTTCATCAATTTCATTTGATTTATTTCCTGTTAATGAAAGTATTTCTTATTAATCATCAGATTAAAATATTACTTCTATACAGCTATCATTAAATATTCCATGATCTTTAAAACTTTTATATATATCGATTGCTCTATCTTAATATTTCATAATAATGGTTTTATCTTTGTCTAAAAGGTTTTAATAAATATCAGTTTGCCATATGACCATATTTTCATCACATTATACTATTTAAGGTAATTGAAAACTTTAATAGGGTTTATTGCTAAAAAATGTTATTGTTATTGTATTAGAGTATTCAGTTTTTAGTTCTTATTTATAAAGTTCATTGTCATTAAGTAATGATTATTCAGTTCTAGGGCATGAATAATTATTTGTAGCCATTTTTTAACTATTATAATTTTATGAAATAAGTATTTCTGGATGATTTATATATTTATCTTATAATATATTCTATTTTTTTTAAGGTTGAATATCACTGTCTTTAATTTACTTGCTATCTCCATTTTATTTATTAAAATATATAGAATTTGATGACACTTTTTCCTATTACTTAAATGTTTAGCTTAACTATTCGTTTTTTTTAAATTCAAAAACACATTTATAATATAAAAAGTTTTATTTATTTGCACCAAAACCTATCTACTAAAATGTTGTGGAATCAGGTTCTAAAATTTTATTATCATCAAGAATAAATTCAACATCAAGACATTTATCATGTTTTTTTTTAATTACATTTTTTAATTCTTCCAAATTTTATCGTATATTAACAATTTTAATTTCTCTATCAGGCAAATCTAAGTAATTAATCATTGTTATAATAATAGATTCATGCTTATTTTATACTATTTCTATCATATCTTCTATCAGATATTCTTTTATCTCTTCCAATTAAGATATATTAGCTGAATTTATTTATTTATTACTAATTATCTAAACTTTTGGATTGTTCATAGATTTATGTTTCTCGTTTATTTGCTTTATAACATCTTTTAAAATTTGATCCTTTTAAGTT
>JPFL01000587.1:0-27892 GCA_000733385.1 Paramecium biaurelia
ATTGAATATCTTTAGAATACCATATATAATGAAATAACTTTAAGAAAAGAATTGAGTATTTTATAATGAAAGAGATTGGTGATTATTTAATATTTTATTTATTAAAAGATATAATTTAACATATGTCATTTTTAAATCTAGATTTAAAATAAATATATATAGAATTTACACTAAGAAATATATTTATTAAAATTCAATCATCTTCTAATGATTTTAGGCAAATAAATTTTAGAAGGTGAGTAATTCTTTGATGGAGAATAATTGTTTTCATATTTACTCAATTTCCGATTTAGAGATTTAGTTCTTACAAAAACATCTAACTATTTTAATGATTTTTTATTTTTTTCTAAAATCTTTGTACAATCTAACATAGATTTTAATAATATAGATTTTCTATTTTTATTATTTTTTGTATCCTCATTAAATTATGTACTAACAATTTTACTATTATTAGAGAATTCATCCATTTCTTTGATTTTTTCCATTGCTTTTTTTATTCCATCAGCAAAATCAATGATTGTATAATTTGTAAATTTTGATTTTTATAAAATTGGAGTTTATAATTATCTTAATATTGAACTTTCGTTCAATTCCTTATAAACCTAATTTCTAAAAGGAGTTTTTTAAGATGAATTTTTAAGATGATTACTATTTATTACAGAACTTTGTTATTCTTCATCGCCCATTGGAAGAATTTTAATAAATGAATAATGTTGAGTTTTTTATCTTTGTAAATACTAACATATATTTTTGGATTTGGCAACTACATCAGGTAAGGTTTTGCAGTATTATTACTAGAGAATTTCAATTTTTGTAGTATCATATTTTTCTATGAGTCTACTTAACTTTCGTATGTCTCTTTTGGGTTATTGTAAAGTAGGACTTATTAAGGGCTATTCATTTGAATTACTAAATGGCTATTATACTCTTTTTGGAGCAATATCCAGAAATACCATACTACAATTGATTAGTAAAATTACTTTTAAGTAGTTTATACTTTATGTTATTGATAGTTAAAACTTTTTAATTTTTCATGTTAAGCTATAAATTTGGAAATATATTTAGTAGACACTTTATTATTAATTTTATGTTCTTCAATTTATTTAATAATTTATCCACCACATTCTAAACATTCACAACTTTTATTTCTAACTATAATTGGAACAGAAGTTATATCGAATTTTCTCTTCAATGTGAATTATTTCTTTAATTCTCTACGATCCTATAACAAATTCTTTAGCTGAGTAGTTTACATAAGGTTAAATATAATTATCTATCAAGTAATTTCTTTTTATTAAAAATAAGGCTGCTAGAATTTTAGTTAATTTTAATGATTTAAAAACATTTTTATATAACAATAAATAATAAATAAATTCATTGTTATTATTGGATTATTTGTTGTTGAGGTTATTGATGAATAGGACTAGATTTCTAATCTTATGTTTATGCTTTTTATAAGTCTTCTTCTATTTCTCTTTTTAATCTAGTTTCTTTATTCAATTATAATCTTTTTCCTTTTTCTCCTAAACAAACTGAATGTTATTTTTCATTTGAATAGCAACAATCATATCCCCATCCAAGTACATCACTCCACCAACTACCCCAAACACTTGTATGATCCCCATAAAAGAAATCTTCTACATATTTACTTTTAGTTAAGTCTTTCTTTTTTAAAGGATTCTTTGGTAAACCATCCTCTTCATACTCAACAAATCTTTCTGTTTATCCTAATAGTAAATCTATTTATGGATTTAAGTGTTCTTCTCCACCATATCTATCAAACAAACTTTCTGCTCTACCAATTTTCTATTCTTCTTTTTTTGCTTTTATTTATTTATACTAATTTAATAAATATAAATATCATACAGTCTTTTCTGTTAAAGTAGGTAAAGATACAGTATTTAGATTTAGATTGTGTTATTCTGCATATTACCATGCAAATCTTTCCTATTCATACATTTATAGAGTTTCTCCAGTCAATCTAATTTAATTAAGACCTTTAAAAACTTATTTTTCTGGTGGTAAATGTGGATTTGGGTTTTCTCTTAAAGATCTAGATTTTGGATCAAAATATGCTGAATTAACATCTAAATTTAATAAATAATTGGCTCTATCTTCTCTAATACGTAAATTTCTTGTCATAGTTTTAGTTCTAGGATCTCTGGTTGTCATTTAAGTTTAATGTTCACCTGTTCCGTTATCTTTAAATTCATCATCAAAATTGCCAGACTCTGTTTATTAACCTTCTTACAATCTTGTTTCTTTTCTTTTATCCTCTAAAATCTCATATTCTTAAATTTATGATTTATAAGTTTCTGGATCATATCCATTCCATCTATCTCTTTTTGCATCATAATTGAGACCAGAAACATTGGTTAAAATATCATCTGGTTATATATCAGTACTGCTATATTTTGCTCCTATTTGTCTTGGTCTTTCACAACAATCTTTACTTTGATGAGTTGTTGAACCACAATTAGTACAAGATCCTTTTTTAAATTTTATATTTGTTTGACCCTATTATAATATCACTATAAATTAATACTTTTGATCCTCTTTAATACCAGTTATCAAATGTACTTGTGTTCTATTATTTTCTTATTCTTTAATGCTTTAATGATGGTGTACTTTCCTTTAAATACCCTAAAACATATGGATTTAATTATACATGGAGCATTTATAATATATTAAGGCATGTGAGGATTAATTTCTCTTCCATCTTCATCATTTGTTATTTACATTAAATCTTCTCTACCCTTTTTGTTAAATGACATAGTAGAAGCAATTAATTATTAATATAATCAAAACTTTATGACAATAATTTTATATATTATTGATTGAATCATAGTGTATTTATAATCTAGTAAAATCAATATATTTTGATAATGAATGGATAACTAAAATGCACATTGGAATTTTTAACTTTAACTATTAAGACATTCTTTATAATCTATTCTTATTTGCTTTTTATATAGATTGTAACTAAGAATTAAGAATTTCCCTACACTGATAGTGTAGGTGGATTGATTAGTATTTCATTATCATTTTTATTAAGAAATTCCATTTCAAGTGGTAATCCCATTGAACTATTATTCCTAAATGGTATCTTACAATCTAATTTTTTGCCCAATTTAAAAGCCATTTGAATAACGGGCAGATTATAAACAGCTAATTTATTGAATTAAAATATACAATTCATTAAAGTTTTAGGACATTCTATTTATGGAATAGTAATTTGACTTTGAATTTATGTATTTATTTAACCTTAAATTTTTTAATGATTAGAATAAGATGCTGTAATGATAAGAGTACCAAAGAGTCCTTTCTATTCTTTGATGTTAGGAACTTTTAAAGCTATTTTCATAGAGAATTATTTTTGAGCTGGACATGCTAACATGAAACGATCATTATAATCATATCCATTGAGTTTTCTAGCTGAATATACATACTCATCTAGATCATCAAATTCTGTATTATTGCATATTACTTATATGCCAATTATTACAGTTTCATTGGAAAGATTTTAAAATTAAATATCATCTTCACAAATATTTCCTGGTATAACTAATCCAAAATTGACAATTTATTTATTCACATTTAATACATCTTTAATGTCTCCAATTATCTAAGAATAATTTAAAACATTAATTTTACTTTTTTCTAACGTCTTGTTGAGTTATCTTATGTCATTTTTTGTATGAATTATTATTTCTACAATCTAAATAGTTCTGAGGAGTTCTCTTTATCAGGAGAGGATGTTGACTATTTTTGTGATTTATCAATTATTTCCTCTTGAGAAATGCTTTGTTGTTCATTTAATCTATTTGGACTTTCCGTTAACTAACTCATTTCTTGAACGATTTTTATTTTTTTAACTTTTTATTAAATGTTTTCAGTTAAATATAATTTATATTAAAATCATATAATTTATAATGAGCAGACAATAATTTAGGAATGCAAGAATGAGTCTCTTTGTTGGCAATATTTCAAGATTAGTTGAATAAAAGGATATAGAAAGAGAATTTAAGGTCTATGGTGATTGTACTGTAGATTTCAGAGTAAAAAATAATGACAGAGTAAATACATTTAATTATATATTAGTATGCATTCATTTAATATAAAAGTGAATAAGAAGCAGAAGCTGCAAAAAATGCTTTACATTAAAGAGATTTATAGGGTATAAAGTTAAATGTTATAAATTTTGAAAGGATTGAGAATTAATGTTGAGTGGTCTAAAAAGTCAGGCAGATACGATGAGAATAGAGAACCCAGAAGAGATAGACCAAGAGATGATAGAGGGTATAATAAGAAATTAATTAAAGATAATCAAGAGGAAATTATGATAGATTTGAGAGAGAGAGGGAAAAAGAAAGGAAATAAAGAAGAAGAAAGTAATTTATATTAAATAATTTATTAATTAGCTCTAAAAGTAGAAGCAGAAGTAGAAGTCCTAAAAATAGAAGTAGTCCTTAATATCGAGTATCAAGAAGTTAAAGTGTAGATAGTGAAAATGAACCTCCTAGAGATAAGATGTTAGAAATTCTTATTTATAATAGATTGAGAAAGAAATTGAAAGAAATGATGAGGAAAACTGACAATGGAGAATATAAAGATTGAGACGTGAACATTATAATTTTACAATTAATTCAATTACAAGACTTATAGTTGATAGAAGCAATAAAATTATTTATAAATTAATAATTTAAATTATTTAAAAATTATAATGGTAAAGTATCAATTTACAAGTTAAGATGTAGAATAATAGATAGATCAAATTGCTAAATTATAAGAGATTATGGAAAAATAAGCTAAAATCATTGAAAAATTGGAAAATCAAAATGATGATTTAAGGTTATAACTTCAAAAAAAAATTGCAGAATAATTAGAGAAAAAATAATGCAACTAATAAACTACTAGTGATTTATTAGAATTAGAGGATGAAAAATAAAATAAAGATGGTTCTAAAATATAACAGTAGAAAATAGAAATAGATTTTGTTTAAAATTAAAAAGATCTTTTTCATGTTAATTATGATGATTCTATACTTTATCAATCAAAAGGCCTTTTTAATGACCTTAATTTAAAATTAAACAACATCAAGGATGATGGTGATAAAAATACTAATAAAGAACAAAAAATAAAATTTGAGTAATATAAGTTATCTGATGGTTTCTTTGGGAATTAATAATATTCATAAACTGAAACATAATCAAATGGTTTTACTTCATCATTAGTTTAGAATAACATTTAATAAAATCAAAATAAAATTAATCTCTTAAGTATGAATGAAAATTCTACCTTACCTTTTTTTGTGTGTAGTTAAAGTAATAATATATTTGATTAACCCCAGAAACATTAATCACTCATATAATAATCTAATATTCTGGAGATTAATTAGTCTCAATAATAATAAAATAATGTTTCTTAGAATGAAATTCAAAAATAATAAATAATCAAGGAAACCGAGGATGAATAAGAACCCTTGCTTTTTGGAGATCCTTAATCAATTTTTTTTAATAATTTTAAAATTGATTAAAATAAATAATTAATTAAAACTTAATAAAATGAAGATTTTTGTTAGAATTCTTAAATAAAATAAAATTAAGAAGCATAACCTTTGTAAAATTTAAAAGAAGTCTAATCTTAAATTAAAACTTCGTCTAAGTTTAATTCAAATGAAGAATTAGAGGATTTTTAAATTCAAGAAAAGAGTTAAGAATCAATTTCTAATTGAACTGAACCTAAGAATTATATTTAGTCAAACAATATGAAAATATTATTATATTATTATAGTTTATTTTTTAGTTAGTCTCATAAATTATGAAATAACAAATATTATAACTTAATTAAATGAATAAATGGACACTTAAATTTGAGAATTAGGCTTTGGAAAATTAGTTTTAAGCAAAACAATAGGATTACCATAAAACCCTTATTTTAAAAGTTATATCTATATTATCCTTACTATTGCATGTAGGAAAGGTGATTTCTGATTAATCTTAAAATTCCCCATCAAGAATTGAATTATAAACTCCAGGAATGATAGTTTCGATAATCTCTTTAATTGTAATATTTAAATATCCGGAATACTCTTCAACTATGATGATTTTGTTAAATTACTCATTCTCATTAGTTTAATTTTGGGTTGACAATGTATATGGTTAATAAAGGAGTTATGTTTTAGGGTCAAATGTGATGGCATCATAAATGATTCTGATGATGTCATTAGATTTTTATTAGATAGTGCCATAGATTGTAATACAATGTATTTTAAAGTTAATCATAATGACTTAATATTATAAAGAAAGCACCAGTATAATTTCAATCTTGCTTAGTGTACTAATAGCAATTATTTCAATTATTTCTTATTATTTGATAGGTTAAGCAAAGAGATAACAATTTTTATTGACTGTCAAAGAAGATAGATATTGTAAGAATATGTTTTAATTTAGTATAATATTTACCCAAATTTATTTCAGTTCCTTTCATATTATTTGAATATTAATAAGAATAATTTCAACCAATTCTATTAAGTAAGTAAAATAAGATTAAACGATGGAATTAAAATCTTTGTGATGGCTGTAATTTAAGAAGTATAATTAGATATATATATTTTGAAAACCAAACATTAGAAAATTATTTGTTGGAAAAATAAACAGCAATAAGAAGCTCATTTTAAAAAGGTAACACAATTGATGAATTTTCTTTTGCATATCGATGTTATTCTTAAATTGATGTTATAATAACAATTACAGACAAAATTTCATTTTTAGTGAAATTTATAAATGCATCATAATGTTCATTAAAAGAGAAAGTTGCAATTGATAAAATTAATCATTTTTATCGTTTGATAAGAGAATTTTTCAAGTGTGTTTAAAAACCTTAAAAGTATAAAACATTATTATTTGATATTTCTATTCAATTTATATCTGGATTTTATTTATATGGAAATAAAGAAGTTCATTACTATCCTGTTTAAATTTTGAATAATGTGATTAAATTTATTGGAGCAACAAATATATTATTAAATGCTGATTAATAAACTAATGGTTTTAGTTTGATAGGTTCTAAAAATTAATTTTCTGTTTTTTTTCTATAGATTTGTAGAATATTGATGATTACAAATAGTGAACGAGATTTTATTGTTATAAGAGTTAGTACATCATAAGAGAATTCATTAATATTTGAATTTTCTCTAAAAAGAGATAATCTATAAAAATTTATACATCTGTATAGAATCAACAAATTTTTACGTTCTTTAGAATTGGTTCTTTTCGAGAAAAGTATAGATTTTCAATAAAATTGCTAATTAAAAATGAAAAGAATTTCAGTTGATGATGAAGTTAAAAAGTAATTTGAAATTTGATTACTTTTTATTTATTGTAATAATTATTTCTTATATATATATATATAAATTACTAAAATATAATGGAATACGACTACATTGGAGCAATCAAAATAAAAGATGGATTATTTTTAGGAGATTAATTTGCTTCTTAGGTAGAGAATTGAATCAGGCTTTTAGGACTTAGAATTTATTGTAACTAATAAGGTTTCCAGAATTGTTAATTGTGCTTGTAAACAAATACCAAACCATTGGGAATCAATTGGGATAGTATATATGTCTTTGCCATGGATTGATAATGATACTCAAGTAATACTTTATATAATGAGGTAATATTCTAACAAGACGAATTGATTAATTAAGTAATTAAATTTATTGAAGATGCATTGAATAATGGAGAAAGTGTTATTGTACATTCAATAAGAGGACACAATAGATCAATTGCTGTTCTTTGTGTTTATTTTATGAAAAAATATAGATGGACACTTTACAAAACTTTGTAATTTTTACACAGTAGAAGACCAGATTTAGAGATCAGAGCTAATTTTTTTAATTAACTTTTGGCTATTGAAAGTAAATTCTAAAAGAATGGATGGGGTGCAAAAACTTATAATTGGGACGAAGTATATTCTTAGGGAGATCCAGAAGAAATGGTATTGAGAAATACATATTTAAATGCATAACCATAAGGGGTAGCAGAATTTAAAGATCACGATTAAAAACCTAAAACTGAAAAGTAAAATAATAATTCATAATATTTAGATTACGTTTTGCAGAAAAAATCACAATGTATATACCACCTTATGAAAAAATAGTATTCAATAAGAAAAAATAAACCTAACCTATAGAAACTAAATCATGTTTGACAGGAAAGACACTTTAATATGAATAATAAATTTAATAATCTCCTCGTCCATAAACCAATTTAATGTCTTAGACTCAACCTTTATAACCCATTCAACCTGTTCATCAAAGACCTTCATCTTAGGATGTTAAAAGAGCTGTTGCTAAGAGTGATAGTTCAAAATTATAATAGTTACCTGAAGCTACTTGTAAATATTAAGTTAATTAATAGAATCATTAAAACCTAAGAAATAAGCAAATACTTATATGGATTCAGGAGAATAATTTTTTTTGAAATCTTAACAAAAAATCAATCAGGATTCAACCTAAGGAACAAACTAAAATGAGCGTAGGCCTCAAACAGCACCTAATTAATTAAGAGCTCCTAGGCTCTAGGTTACTCCATATAAAAAAAATAACAGTGGAGGTTAGAGATAAGAACTAGCTATTTAACCAAACACATAATTTAAACCTATAGGAAATAGGCAAAGAGCTCATTCACCAAATGCAGTATATAATGCAAATCCGTATGTCTAAAAATAATTTAAAACTAAACCTTGGAAAAAATGAGTTTGTATTTATTTCTTTATCAAAATTATGTGTT
Organism: Paramecium biaurelia; assembly: GCA_000733385.1. NCBI lineage: Eukaryota > Ciliophora > Oligohymenophorea > Peniculida > Parameciidae > Paramecium > Paramecium biaurelia. The sequence continues at coordinate 8,793 of JPFL01000587.1, forward strand.
TAATTAATTTCAGAAGGCTCTAATGTTTTTTTAAACTTATTCTGACTTATATTCTAATTATACTTTTTAATGGATTGCGATATGAGATTTATCTCTTCTTGATAATTTATTTTAATCATAACATCTTCTTTATTGAGTTTTTATTCTCAAATAAATACTGGGATTGGTTAAATTTTATACTTTTTGTTATTGTTTATTTTCTTAATTAAATTTGTAATATGTTAAAATAAATCCTTATAATTTAGTCATGTAAACAAGCATTAATATCTTATTATCACTTATTTTGATTGGTTTTCTTTTTATACTGAATAGGTTATGGGAATATATTATGAATTAATCTTATATTAAATTTTTAAAGCTCAACATTAATCAATTATAAAATCCAGAAGATATTGTTCAATATCTTATTAAGCCCCTATTACAGCCAAAATGTAGAGTATCCTTTTTCTAAACCTGGTTGCAACTTTTTAATTGTAATTATATTATTTCATTTGTAAAGTATATAAAAGGGAAAGCAATATAAAAACTCCGCAATCATATCTAAACATAAATACAATAATACCCATTAACTTATTAATTATAGATTGGTTTAATTTAGAAGTTTTACGGATTAAAATTAAAATACTCTAATATAGAATTTATCCCTTGAATGATAATTTATTCAATTTTTTTATAATAAGAGTCAAAGTAATATATTTCCTATTTTTTTAAATGTATCACTACACTAATCCAATGAGTTTAGAACTAATTTATAGGAAAGTACCAAAATTCTTATTACTTTAATTGCTCTTCTGTTAAATTATTCATTTCAGCAAATTATTTCATTAATAAAGGAAGCTATGATTTCATAATTGTTTCTTATTTAACTGGTTTTTCAATAGTTACATTAGTAACTTGAAAATGGTATTTTTTTTCAGGAGGAGGTTATATTTATTAATCAAGGGTTTATTTTGATGGTTATACAATTTCAGATTACTTTTTATTCTAGTCTGCTTGAACTTAATCAATTTTTAATTGATCAAAAGGTATTTCTAATTTTTTTTGACTATCATTTTATTTTTCTGATATCATAGATTGACTCTTATATCCAGGATTGAAATTGACATGGGACTCTATAAATTAGTTACTTATGATTAATGATTAACTAACTTTTGCGGTTTGATCATTTTTTTCAATATTAATAGATTAATTTGTATTGGATAGATTTTATAGGGATTGTTAGGTAATAGGGTTAGTGTCATTATTTTGTTTGGTTAAATTTTAATCTGATTATAGAAAAGTATTTTAATTCTATTGAGCAACTTAATTATTAATTGGTATTTATTCTTATTGAATTTAAGATTAATTATCATATTCTTATTGTTGAATTTATGCTACTCCTTAAGATTACGCTAATAAAGTTTAATTAGTTTCCTAGTCATTTGAAAAAATAGCTGATTAGGTTTGTTGTTTATTACTTTTTATATCTTATTATTATGTAGGTTTTAATTAGATTTGAGATTGAGCATATATTTTGTTTGAATTTTATTGAATATTTTATTATTGTGTTTATTAATTGGATATCTGGGAATTTTTGTTATCATTTTAAGTGGATACATTTGGTATTCTATTTTATTCAGTTTTAACATTTTAATTCTAAGAAAAAATTTAAGATTGTAAATAATTTTCATTTAATGTATGTTATGAATCCTATTTTTTACTCACTTAAGATTAATTATTTGATATTTGGCTTTTCATACTATTTGAATTGGTCTAATTTTATTACTAAAATAATATAGAAATATATAACAATACAATAAAATCAGCAAAAAAGTGACATGTGGCAGCAGCTAACTATTTTAATAAATAATAATTACTTAGACATTTGGATATGCTTTTCTGAATAAATTTATGTAAAATTATAATTGGGAGCTTTCCAAAAAGTCACACTGTTAGATTGTTTTCAAAAATTTATATTCCACTGTTACTCCGTAAGTAGGATTTCTAAAATTGAAATTTCTCATTAGATCCTAATAGTTTAGAGGTTCCACATAAAAAATATTCTATGCAAGATTTGCTTTTAATTGGAGATCCTTTTCACTATCTTCTTGAAATAATTCTTAACTTCTTTGTTACTCATAATTACATTCACTCATGTTGTTAATTATATATTTCTATTAAATTATATCCAATAAGTATGTATTTATATATATATTGGGTGGTGGGGGGTCTATAAATTAATTATCATAAAAAAGAATTGATAAATGCAATAGGATAAGGAATTCTCGAAAAATTGGCTTAGAGTTGATCCTTATGACAATCCAATTTTGAAAGATGCACCTCAACATTAGCCTGAAAAGTTTAGTGAATATGTTGAATTAAAAGAAAATGATATAGTGGTAGGATTTTTAGTGAATTAATAATAATATATTTTTGATTAAGAAGGAGGGTATTATTTACATAATTAAAAACGTTAGATGGAGAGATGAGAATGGGTGTCATTATGATAAAGATGGATAACCAGCTGGATGGTTTGTTTTGCACCCTGGTAAAGAAACACATGAACATTTCTACGATCAAGATGGCTTGTATGTACCATCTGATCCGGAAGATTTAGGTAGCGAATAAGAGTTAATTTAAAAAGGAGAAGATGAAGTCGATAAATTAGAAGCATCCTGAAAAAAAATATAAATTGATTTTCACAAATATAGGAAGCATAAATAATATATTATATAAAATATAGATTTTATCTAATGCAAAACAACATGCTTGAAGATCTCAAAAATATTATGAAAGAAGGTTACCTAGAAAAAGAATCTCGTGTATTTAAATCTTGGAGAAAGTATTCTATATTATTCATTCATTAAGACGATGGTTTGTATTAACAACGACAACCTTGTATACATTCAAAGCAGAAAAATAATATAGTAATCCAACAGAGATTATTCCTTTATCAACCATAAGTACAATTAAATCATGTTAAGAAGAAACAAACAAAGAAAATACATTTGTATATTTGTTAATAACATTAGAAAATTGATACACCAGAAACAACTTTCTTTCTAATGTCAAATAATAATCAAGAGAAGGAAGCATGGATTGGAGCCATTGGTAAAGCAATGGTTAAATTGCATATGAAGAAAAATTAAAAAGATGATGATTTCGATTGATTTGTTATTAAATAAAATATATATAAAGCAATATTTTATTGATTCAAACATAAAGGTATTTTAAATAATTATCCATTCTTAATAAAAGAAAGAACAATCTAATTTTCATAAAATATATTCAATAATTATATTTCATCCTTTTAAATACTCTTCTTTGATTCATTTATATTGATCATAAAATAGTTGATTAAATAATCAAGACTAACTTACTTCACAAATAATTTAATTTACATTTCATATATAAACTGATCTAAAATTAACTATTATTGAAAAAACTGTGTCATTTTCATGAAATTATAAATTTTTACAATTCTATAAATTCTTCTCAAAAATATAGTAACCAATTCCTGTTGAAATATCATAGAGTTCTATTTTAGATGATGATCTTTAGTATTCAGATGAAATTATTCAATTTAATGGATTTTTTGAATAGTATATTTGAAAATGAATGTTTGTAAAAGAAAATGCCTCAAATTTAAATAAATAAAATTGTGTATTAAATGTCCCAATTCTTACAACCAACCATCTTATTATTGAGAGAAGGCACAGACACCTCATAAGGTAGAGCATAAATTGTGTCTAACATCAATGCTGTTTAAGCTGTGGCTGATGTGGTTAAAAGCACTCTTGGACCAAGAGGAATGGATAAAATGATTCAGACAGGTCCAAAAGTGACCATTTCTAATGATGGAGCAACAATTCTAAATTTATTAGAGGTTGTCCATCCAGCTGCTAGAGTGTTGGTTGACATTGCCAAATCTCAAGATGATGAAGTTGGTGATGGTACAACATCTACAACATTGTTGGCTGCAGAATTATTAAAAGAAGCTAAGCCATTTATTGAAGAAGGAATTCATCCACAAATAGTGATCTAAGGATATAGAAAGGCTTTGGAATTAGCATTAGAAAAATTAGAAGGATTCTCTATAAATATATCTCGAGATTCTCCAGAAGAGAAGAGAGACACTTTATTGAAATGTGCTTAGACAGCTTTGAATTCAAAATTAGTATAATAATAATTAATATTTAATAGTTAGCCAATACTAAATAATTCTTTAGTGAATTAGTTGTATCAGCAGTGGAGAAGTTGGACCCAAATATTTTGGATAGAGATTTAATTGGTATCAAGAATGTTACAGGAGGAAGTGTAACTGATTCATTTTTGGTTGATGGAGTTGCATTCAAGAAAACTTTTTCATATGCTGGATTTGAATAATAACCAAAGAGATTTGAAAATCCAAAGATCTGTTTATTAAATTTGGAATTAGAACTTAAAAGTGAAAAGGAAAATGCAGAAATTAGAATTGAAAAACCAGAAGAATATTAATAAATTGTAGATGCTGAATGGGCATTAATTTATGAGAAATTAGACATCATTGTTAAAGCAGGTGCCCAAATTGTATTATCCAAACTTCCTATTGGAGATTTAGCTACACAATATTTTGCTGATAGAAATATCTTTTGTGCTGGAAGAGTTCCTTAAGAAGATCTTCTTAGAGTTTAAAAAGTAATTAAATCATTTATTCAAATTAGGCTACTGGAGGTTAAGTGTAAACAACTGTAAATGGTCTAAATCCTGAGACTTTTGGAACTTGTGGATTATTTGAAGAAGTTTAAGTTGGAGCAGAAAGATATAATTTATTTAAAAATTGTCCATAAGTATTTTCTTAATTTACTATAAAACTTAGTCTAGAACCGCAACCATTGTATTGAGAGGTGGAGCAGAATAATTTATTTAAGAAGCTGAAAGATCTTTAAATGATGCTATTATGATTGTTAGAAGATGCTTCAAAGCCAATAAAATTGTAGCTGGAGGAGGAGCTATTGAATTAGAATTGTCAAGATATCTTAGACATTATGCAAGATCTGTGACTGGTAAGACATAATATATTGTGAATTCCTATGCTAAAGCATTAGAGGTTATTCCAAGAACTATAGCTGAAAATGCAGGATTAAACTCAATTGAAATTATGAATAAACTTAGATAAAGACATGCTTAAGGTGGAGAAGAAGGTAGATGGTATGGAGTTGATATCAATGGATAATCAGGAGTCTGTGATACACATTCATCATTTGTTTGGGAACCCAGTTTAGTAAAAAGAAACGCTCTTTGTTCAGCTACAGAAGTTTATATATATATATATATTTTGATAGGCTGCTTGTGCAATTTTATCTATTGATGAAACAGTTAAAAATCCAAAATCTGATTAAGATACAAAAATGAAACCTAAAGGATAACCTGGTAGACCACCAATGGGAATGAGAAGATGAAATGTCATATTAAAAATAACATATATATAAATGAATTGTGTAGCTAATTATTAAATATTCTGGTTTTGATGATAACGATTTGAATAATTAAATCATTCTTCTCTTAAAGGTACAATTGCAGGTGCAACAATTTTTAGTACTTCAACCAATCTTTTGTGGCAATTCAATACAGCTTGATGATCACTATCTTAAAATTTACCAACAGGTCTTTATCCTAATTATTCAATTTAATTTTAACCTGTAATTTATTTATAGCATACTCTGAATAATCTATTTACTGTCTCTTGATTTGCAATTGATAAGATACGGTCTGCTTAAGCTTCACTCATTTATCAAAATTTTAATTTATATATTTAATAATATCAAGAATTTGGATATATTTTGTACTCAACACTCAACTTTTTTTGGCATTTGTATTCTTGACTATTATAAAACATAATGCTATCCATATTCTCAATGACAGATGTCTAAATTAAATATTATTAATTACATTAGCTTTTAAACTAATTCTTATATGATTTAAAATTTAGGATCCTTACTTCTTAATACCGGTAAGATTTAATATCAATTTGCCTTTCTACTGTTACAATAATTATTTGGCCTACTTTTAATAAAGATTTGTACTTTCCAAGTTATTTATTTATCACTTATATTTTATGCTACAGGGATTGTTTTTAAATCATCAAATTCTACATCTTTCTCTAGATTCACTTCAATAACAATATCGTGTAATGGTACTTACCATTAATCATTTACTTTATATTGAAGACAATAACTAGCAAATGATTATACACATTCCAATCTATACAAAAATATGACAGGAATCCTTTATTAAGTAAATGCTTTTGTAGGAATGATATAATCAATGATCCCTTTTGGTACTTTATAATTAGCATTTTTGATAATCATTTTATAACTATTCTCATTCAATAATTGCAAATCTAATGAATTTGGAGTGATCCTTCTTTAACATCCATATGTATCTTACCAATATTATCCCAATAGTTAAAGATTAGATTAATCATCAAATGTGAAATCTCCATCTAAAGCAATTTATCCAAATATTTTTAATTCTTTCAATCTTCCATCTTTCTAGGCAATAACCATTTTCTCAAGCATTTTTAAGCAAGGATCATTTTATTTAACTGGAGATAAATTTAAAAACGATAAATCAGGACCAGAAGATAATTAAATTTGTGGTTGTACTTAATGATTTGGTCTATCATCTAAATCCAATAGATCATTAGCATTTTGTTATAACTTTGGTTTTACTTAAATAGGATTAGTTCTTGGTTATTCATCATTAGAATTTTAAATTTATTAAACCTAGATTTTAGGGGGTTCAACAGTGGTAAAGTTTTCACCATAATCTAGTAAATTAATTTATCTACTATGCTACTACTAGTTTGTTTTTGATGATTATTGTTTATTTTGTTAATTAGAATGATCCTATTGTCCACCAGCTTTTTACATTTAACTTTAAAAAATAAGTTTCATTATTTATATATCTGAACTGCTTATGCCTTTATATTAATTTACTAATTAAGTAGATTTTTATGTATGTTATTTATATTAGGTATTTGGTTTTTATGGTTTATATTTTTGGAAGATATTTTCTTTGTGAACTTATTTGCTCTTCATTTTAAAGGCGCAATCATATAGACTCTTTTTGAATTTTTGTTTCCATTAAAGTTCTTCTTAATTTGGTTTATATTCATCTAAATTGGTTATTGGTTTAATAAATATATTTATTATATCTATTTCTTTTTCAATAACTTATTATTTTTTTGCATACTTTAATGGTATATTAGCAATTAGATTTTTTTCAATTGTGGCTTAGAGTGATGAAAACTTTTAAAGATGATCACAATCTGCAATGCATCTTGAAGATGTAGGGACTTTAACTGTTAAATTAAATTATAATTTTTGAGGTAAAAATTCTTTAGCATATAAGAATTCTTCCAATAAGAGTAACATCTAATGAGTAAAATTGAAAATAGTTACTTCTTGATATTTCCTAGTTGTGATTTCTTACTTATAGTAGGTAGCATAGAACTCAGCTAATTTTTTGATAGCCTCATATCCCAAGAATAATTCATTTCGTTATACAATAACTAAAAATATTGCCTAAACTCAATAGGTTGATTGTTATTACATCTTTATTTACATTACAAATACAAACATAATTTGAATCTAAAACAATAGATCTATCAATCTTTTTTCCTGTCTCTAAATGATTAATTAATAAATACTAATCTGACTAAGAATATAATTGTATATATCCTTAGAATGTTATAATGATAATTCATGAGAATAATCATTGGATGAGACAACAAAGATATTTTGTCCTCTTTTATTTTGAATGATGATTGAACATATTTTCATAGTTTTTTATTATATTAAATAAATATATTTTCTTTATTCTCTTTATTTTGTTCTCTTATTCTCACTTTTTCTCTACTTTTACATCTATCAGCTGTTCTTAATTTGAATTCTTTGAATTCTGTAAGTGGCTTATTTGATTTAAAGATCTGAAATTTTACAGGATTGATTTGCATTCTTGGTTTCAATTTTGATTTTGTTTGCTAAATAGGTTATTTGATTTTTTGATTGCTAAGATCTATTGACTAAGATCTATATCTATGGGATAGATTAGTAAAGTAGGATGATCTTTTTATTTCACTTTAACTAATTGAATAGTGAAGTGAATGAGTTTCTATTTATCTAACTTTTCTAAACATTTTGTAATTAAATTTAAATTATTAAATTAACATCTCTATTTAATTTAATATGTAAATAGTTATCACTCCTGAAATTGTGAGAACATTCACTAAACCCTCAGATAAATTTTTATGTAAACCTTCAGAAGAAATTAAATTTATTAAATTTATACTTAGAGATGTTGATGATAATTTTATTTTATTTGACTTTGATAATGATGAAGAAAATCTATAATAAGAAGTTTTGAGTTATTAATTTACTCCATAATATTTTGATATCAAGACTTTAGGAGCAACTAAAATATTCAAGACCTTTGATAAGCCATTAAAGAATTTATTACTTATAGATAGGTATTTAATTAAAACAAATCTAGATTCTATTTTAAAAACAACCTCATAAAAGAATATGAATTTCGCTTTCCTTTTTGCATACCACATTCTACTAATACTTGGGAATCCATGTATGATTAACCTGCATTAGGTGCAAATCTAAAAGATTAAATGCTACTTAATCCATGGGAAACCAAAAGTGATACATTTCTATTTATAGATGGAAAATTAATTAATCATGAAAGAATAGAATATGATTTTAGTGGAGATTAAGAAGATTTTGATTGATATATACATAATTTATATTGACTTTAATTAAATTAATGAATTCATTACAATAAAAGTTGAAACTTAATATTGGCACTCAAACCCATACAGACAGTTCCATACTACCTGATATTATTTAAAAGAGTCCAAGAATGGTTCTTAGAAATCTATAATCAACTAAATTAAGAAGTTAAGAATATATAAACACAGAAAGAATAATAAAAATGAAGGATGTGATTGTATCTAATCATTCAAGATAAATATCCTTATAAAAAATGAATTTATCTTAATGTAAATAAAGAATAAATAAATTGGCTAATGATGATAATCGTGTTTGTCTACCAAATTTAAAAAAATGGAATAAGGAAAAAGCTAAAACAATGTTATGTGATTACATCAAATAAAACAATAAATATACTAATAAAATAATTGTTAAAATGCCTGAATATGAGAAAAGAGCTCCATTTATAGCAGAATAATTTTCATTTATTGAGAAAATACTTCCTTTGAATTAAAAGTTAAAAAAATATTTAGGATTTAGTGAAGAAAGTATTTTAAGAAATAATTTATTAATTGAAAAAATCCTGTTAGAAAGGTTGCTATGAATTCTGGTTTTATACTATTTATGTATTATTATGTAATTATCTCAATCTGTGAAATAAAAGAAGTCATGGGCTGCATTATCATATAATCTCATGCAGAAACAACCAACTATTTTATAGTAAAATGCTTACGTCCATAACTAAATACAGCAGGGAACCAGAAATTTCTAATATTCTTTTTATACCAAGCACCATAGAAAAGTCTTTTGAATAAGTATTCTTTAGGTCCTCCAAACATATAATGGAAATTGTGGTGTTGGTTAGATAATGATCTTGAGTGTTAAATGAACCCCTACATATTTAAATAAACAATTTACTCTCTCATAATTAAATTTGTCATGATAATTAGACAAATTGTTCTTACTATTATGTACCATAGCCTCAGCTCTTTCAGGTAAATGTCTTAAACCACCTCTGAATGTTCTGAATTCATCTGATTTATATTCACTAACATATGTCAATCCTGCACCTTTGGCGTTCATTTTTTTATTTAAGATATTAATTATTTAATTCGATAAGTTAAATACAATATGTAAATATTATCATAATTATTGCATATATAATCTAAATATATATGGGTAAATAATCAAGTCTCTTATGTAATGATTCCCTATGATGTGTAACTAGCTTATGAATTAAGAGTTTTAGAATAAGTATAAATTAATTAATTAATATTTATAAATTTTATTTACTTATGCTTATTAATCTGAATTGATCAGTGCATCTGAAAAAGATTCAAAGATTCAAATAGATCTTTCAAAATATATATGCTATTTTTCTTGGAATATTTTGTTTCAATTAGATAAATGTACAATAAACTCAATTTGATAAAAATGTTGAGTAATCTCACATATTATTTATAAAATTACTTTCAAGAATTCAAAAAAAGGAGACTTTTAATATACCTTTGTAGAAAAGAAAAAAGTGTTGTTAATAATTATATAATTACTTTTATTTTCTATTTCTAAATTAAGATCTAGATAAAAAATATATTAACAATATAATTAGATTTATTAGGTATTTAAGAATCTACAAGATTTAAATGATAAAGTTGATAGGATTTAAGATTTTCATTTAGTAGTATTTTAATTCAAGACTCATACTTTGGATTTAAGTAAATGATTAACATAGATTCAATTAATTTTTAATAAAATACCTTTGAATAACAATAAAAAGAAGTTAAATTAGTTAATATTACTGATTTATTAAATATATACTATATTTTGAAGATTAAGAATGAAAATATGAAGTAACAAATTAATAAACGAAATAAATATAATAGCAAATGTATACCTAATAACTAATATATTATGATAATTCAATAAATATAACTTGCTTCAAATGTTAAAATTTGTTCTGGTGAGACTACATTATAGAATAAATCATTATGAAACAATAAATAATGCTTATAGTATTAAGATAAGAGTGCCAAATATAATAATTAATATAACTGTATTATTATAATTGATTAATAATAAATTTTAACCGAATATTATAATTTTTAACGTATAATTAAATGATCCACGAGCAGTATAGATTCTTCGGCAAGGAATTAGTTAATTCATCAGGTGAATTCCAAAAGGAAAACACAGATAGAAATAAACCAAAGCATCTTACTGTATTACCTAGATATCTCAAACTAAATTTATGGTAGGAAGAAAGAGAAAATAAAATGGAAGTTGAAAATTGCACTCATTAATTATGTTCTTTTGATTAATAAATGCTTAAAGACCCTTAATTTACTTCATTATATAATTAAGAGATATTTACTTATTTGTTGACTTAAGAATAAAAATATTTAGTTAGTAATAATTATATGAATGAACAATAATAACCAGACTTAAATGCAAGAATGAGAGCAATTCTATTAGATTGGTTAATTGATGTTCATCTCAAATTTAAATTAAGAGATGAAACCTTATATGTTACAACATATTTGATAGACAGATTTCTAAATCTTAAGACTACAACTAGATAATAACTTTAATTAGTTGGAGTAGCTTCATTATTTATAGCTTGTAAATATGAAGAAATATATCCACCTGATTTAAAAGATTTTGTATATATTACTGATAATGCTTACACAAAATAAGATGTTCTTGAAATGGAAGGATAAATATTATAAACATTAGATTTTTCAATTACCTAGCCATCAAGTTATTGTTTTCTTCAAAGATTTGGTAGAATTGCAGGATTAGATACTAAGAATTTATATTTAGCTTAGTATCTTTTAGAACTTTCAATGATTGAAATCAAATTTATGAATTACAAACCATCATTTCTTTCAGCTGCATCAATTTATCTTGTACATAAAATAAGGTAACAGACATTTATTTTCATTAGGAAGACCACTCAATCTTGGAATGAAGAAATGTAGAAAATGACAGGATACAATGAATAAGAACTTAGATATTGTGCTAAAGAAATGTGTCTTGTATTACAATCATCAGATAAATCAAATCTATAGGCTGTTAGAAAAAAGTTTGCTTAATCTAAATACTTAGAAGTATCTCGTATTAGAGTTGAAAGATAGATTAAATAATAAAAATGAGTGAATTAATTCATTTCTAGTTAAAATGATAAACTATTATAAAAATAATATCAATTTTTTTATGATATTGATCTTCCTTTTTTATTTTTAACTTGTATTAGACAATTTTTATTAAAAAATAATAGATTTTTTAATCTTTGTTACTATTTGTCTTATGATATTGAATAACCATCACTAATAATTTCCAATTAATTTAAATTTTGATTATTAGATTTATTATTATTCCCTTTGTTAATAATATTCTAATTTTATTAAATGTTATAAGAATTTTAAGAAGGAAAGAAGGAATTTTAAGTTTATGATAATTTTGGAGTCTATTCCGACTATTTCAAAAATGAAGTTTTCTTATTATTTGTTTTGCTTAATGATTTATATTTTGATGAATGTTAAGAATAACTTTCAGATTTAATATTGTTATTTTCAGTATGAACTCTTGAGGCATTCTAATAAATCCTACATTTGGTTGCTGTAAATTAAAAACTGTTTCTTAAGTGAGTCAGAGGAATAAATTTATTATTTTCAAAATTCAATAGATTTAATTTAATTTTGTTAAGTTTTTCCAATTTCATTAACTTATTTTTTATTAAATAATAACAAGTAGTTAATGTACAATGTTTATTTTGTTCTAGTTATTGAAATAAATTAACTGTTTCTATTTATTAATCTTCCAATTCTTTAATTATCACATGCATTGGAATATCAACAGGGACTTTCAAATAATCATCTTCAAATATTAGATTTTATGTGCATAAGTAATTTTTTAAATCATTAAGTGTAATTCTTTTGTTAGGATCAGCATTTAACATTGCTTCTAGTAATGAACAAACTTATTATGAAATTGGATAATTAATTTAAAATTTTGATTTCTTGATTTTATTTTTTAAATCATTATTATTTGTTGTATTATCGAATGGAAATTATCCTTATAACATTTAATACAGAATTATGCCTAAACACCACATATCATATTTTTATCCATCAAATTCATAATAAAGAGAGTTTAACATTTCTGGAGATTAATATGATAATTTGATTATAGAATAATCTTTATCATTTTATTTATCTATCTTTATAGCTTCACTAAAATCAATAATCTTAGGCTTTCCATTTTATAAAACAATATTTCCTAATCTTAATTTACAATGAACTATGTTATTTTCATGTAAATAGGTAACTGCTTTAACAATTTACTGCAAATATATTAATGATTAGGTTTCTGAAAATCAATATATAATAATTATGATACTTTTGACATTAATTTAATTTATGTTCTAGGTCATCTCCTTCTCCTAATTCAAAAATCATATAAATATTTTATGTAGATTCCAATATCTATTTTAACTAGATTAGAAATTACTTCATATAATTGGATTATATTCTAATGTTTAATTTATCTGAGTATCTGAATTTCTTTTTCAAGATTTTCCAGATCTCGATTAAATATTAGATTCTTTTTCTCTAGTATTTTGATGAAGACTTTTTCATTTACTAATTAATGTTTAGCAATTACAAATTTTCCATATCTACCATTTCCTATTAGCTAATCTTATTCATAATTATAATTTTGATACCTATAACATAATGTTATATTTAAAAAGACATTAAAATTATATAATCAATTATTTAGTAAAGCAATCATCACTTTTTCCATTTTTATTTTCTATTAAATGATTTCTTAATCAAATTTTCTTCTCATTCGTTCTCTCCATTAACTTTTAGATTCTTACTTAAAAATATCAATTGATTATTTTAAATCATTTATCTATTCTGTTGTTAGAACTATGTTAATCTCTTGCATTAATACTTGTTTCTAAAATATTCCTTCTTATTTATAATAGTACACAACTTTCTCTTGTAGATATAGTGTATTAATCATCTGTGAGTCCAAAACAATTGAGTGATTCTAATTCTAAAATTCTATCTTGATATTAATAATAGGTTTTGGTTTCCCATTAATTTTAACTAATAGGCCATTTATTCATTTTGCTTAAAAGTTTTCTTAGATTCAATTGTAATTTACCATAAAAGAGAATATTTAAATATTCTTAATTTGAAGCTCTTTAAAATCTTTAATAATTCTTAATGATCAATTACAATTGTCCTCGAGTAATGATTTTATGTAAACTATTCTTTTTGATAGATTTGAAAGCAGGAAATTATTTCATTTGTTATACAAATTAATCTAATTTTGAAATTTTGAATCCATCCATAAGTTACATTAATTCAATTTTTGGAATTTCTACAATAATGACATCAGTTTTAACCATATATAAATATTCATCACTCAAGAATTCACCTACTTTAATTGGAGGACCATTAATAGGAAAACATAGATCTTTATTTACCCTTTAGACTTTGCCTTCATATAAGACAGTGATATTATGATCAACATCAAAGATTTCCTCAAATGCAAATACTCTAGTAATCATTATTTAAGTTATATCTTTATAGAGTTCTTCAGGTAATCCATAAACTTTATTTTGAATCCAATCTTTTATCTTTTAATCTTCAATTGTATTTCTTTACTATTTCAAAATAATCTTAGGAACAGACAATAAATCATTAATAGATTCTGTGTAACAAATTTATTGAAAATCTTTTCTAGTTTTCAACCATTCTGGAATAATTGTATCAGCAATATTGTTTTTTTTATGAACAGAAAAAGTCTTATTAAATCTTGTTTATGATTACATAATCTTAAAATCGGATTAGTTATGAAATGATTATTCTAATTTTCTATTTATTATTCTCAAAAATACTTTAATTTTTCATCAGTTCCATCAACTTGATTACTAAGTTAAAATGTTTCAGCCTAAGAATAAAAAGATTTGGCTTTTCTTAATTATTTAGGTGCTTTCATTGTATTACATTTCATAAGAGTTGATCTTTTAGAATGATTACTCATTATTTATATTAATCATTTCTTTGCTAATTATTTTAAAAATATATTTCTTAAGTGTATTAATTAATTTTTATGTAATTACTTGAATTATCTTTAATTCCTTTAGGAAATGAAAATTCTTATTAAAATTGGACAAAAATTGATGATAATATATATTGAGTTTAGAAAATTCTTATATATTAAAGAAAGGATCTAAAAATATGGAATATAATATATTAAATTTTATAAATCATCTTCTATTTAACAATGAAGAAACAGAAGAAACAATCTTTTTTGTGTCATCATCAATGTTTGAATAATTATCTTTTGCAATTTTGATAAATTTTGTTATTTTACTATTGCAATCAGTCAAACACTATCTTTCTTTATCATTCATCCATTCATTTTAGATATCAATACATTAATTGGTACATTATTCATAAAAGAAATCCTCGATTTCTTAAAAATCCATAAAATCTTATACATTTCATTTGAATGTATGCTCCTAAATAGGTAGCAAGCGCTCTTTGATCAATTTAACCACGACTCTATCTTATTTTCAGTTCTTTCTATTAATGTAGGTTTTATTATTGTTCAGCAAGTTTCTAATCAAACAATTTTTTTCGATAAGATGAAAACATATAACCACAAAATTAATTTTAATGTTATAGGCTTATATAAATAGTTTCTTTAAAAGTATAAAGTTATATAATTTAGAATAATAGATTATCATATGGAGCTGAATTTGATGTGAAAGATGAATTGGGTATGACAGCATTAAATAAGGGGCAAAATTAAAGAATCATTCTGAAATAATTGAGTTTTTGTAATAAAAATAATGAATATTTTTATTTATATATGAAAATGATTGAAAGCCCTTGTTAAACTTTATAGAGATTAAATAATCTCTTCTCATATTTGGAAAATAACACTTATTAATGCAATCATATAGCTTTATCTAAACTAAACTTCTAAAGATTCAAAAAGTTTCCCATTCCTTAACCATTTATTGATCATGAAGTCGAATACCTATCAGCTGTTAAATAATAACCTAAATAAAACTTATAAAACAAACCAGATCTTATACTCCCAGATACAACAAAAAATGCAGAATCTTTAAAGGAATTTACTTTATATGTTTAAAATATCAAACAATAAAGGAAATAGAGAAAGTTTGGGAAGGTAGATCAAAATAAAAGTGCCATCAATTTTAGAGTGAAAAAAGAAGGTGGATTGCAAAGATCACCTTAATTGATTAGACAAAATTCAATCCATTAAAATGTCTATTAGGGAAAGAAGAAAAATATCAAAGTTGAAGTTCCCAGTCCAAGACCAAATAAAACACATTATTGGTCAAAAGAATTATTTTAAAAATTGTATATATAATAACACTTATTATGAGAGAAAATGATTAAGTGAGAGGGAATATAGCTAAATAAAGTAAAAATGAATAATAAGTTTGGAATATGTATCATAAAAAGAATTATGAAAAGTAAATTTTATTATAATTTAATTTATAGAAAAATATTTGATTTAGAATTAAAACCTTAAACTGAAATTGCTATTAAACAATTTTAGAAAAGTCTTTGGGAGAAAATATAATGATTAATACTATCATAATTTAATAAAATAACTAAATTTTTATAAAACAGTTTTTATTTAATAATCTTATTTAATATTATTTCTTCATAAATTATTTAGGGTATAAGCACATTTAAATTCATTAAGAGTTTTCAATTCAATGATCTATTCCTTCTCCAATAAATTTTCTTTAACTTTATTAAATTACTCACTTAATCCTTTGCCATAGATTTATAAACTTAATTTATTTTGTTATTTAATAAAATATTTTTCATAAAACTCAATGATATCCTAATAATTAAATAATAATCAATACCTTCTACACTATTTCATCTATCATAGCAATAGCAATCTCCTTTTCTTCTAATTAAAGATTATTACCTCTAATCTATCCCCAAATGTAAGCACTTTCATCATACAATGATTTGTCCTTCTCTTATAGTGCAGATTTCTAAATAGAATACAATTAATACAGCTCCATTTTTAATATTATCTAATTATTCATCAGCTAATGATAAAAGCACATTGTGGAATTATTTCAAAAAATCTTCAATATGTTAATTAACAACATAAGGCATTTATGCTGTTCCTTAAACAATAATTGCAGCACCATCAATACATCCTATTGGAATGAATCTCATTAGAGCAACATAACCTAATTATCTCTCAGTTCTTAAATATTAAAAAGCATGATTATGAAAGAATTATTAAATTAGATTCATTATAGCAAAATTCTTTTTATTCCTATGTCCAATTTAATAATAATTAATTGTAGCTCCATTAACATCATTCTCATCACCACCTTTATGAATTAAAGGAACAACCACACTTTTGTTTGTGAAGTCTCTAATATTAAATACATGAGGTTCCTCTGATGTGTGACTACTTGATTTATGAAAAACTTTTCTAATGGAATGGAGTAGATCCTCTACTTCAGATCTAAGAATATTACCACTTACAAAAGATGATACTCTAAAGTTAGAAAAATAGTTTGAATGGAATTCTTGAAGACTTTCCAAATCTAGGATAGCTAATTCTTCTAAAAATAGTTGAGAAGTGTAATATTAAGCTTAAACAACCTAATTCAAATATTCTGACATTGCTACTCTAAATAATTTGTCTTAATATATATTATTGTAATAGATCATCAATTTCTACTTCACTTAATAAAATGAATCATATTTTATATTATTAATGGATTATAGAACTTTTTCAAAGAAATGATTGATAATTATCAGACCATCCATATAATTCAAGTGATACTCCTTTAATACTTGAGTAAATTAGAATTGATATCCAGCATCAATAGCTTCTTGGATTTCTTTGATTTTAAATTATCAGTTACAAGAGTATTAAATACTTGAATCAAGAGTTTATCCTTTAGTGAATTGATAGATTTAGGTGTGTTAAACATAACACCTGTAAATATTTGAGGAACTTAAAATTATCTTTATAATTTCCACCAAGCCTTAGTTTCAACAGTTCTTTTAATCATAAGAGGATAATGATTAATAGTCTCATACTCTTTTTCATGTTAAATACAGTCTTCTTTACTTTTAAACACAAGTGGGGCTTGGATAAATGAAGTTTTATTCTCTACATAAAGATTTTAATGACTAAAATCTTTAGGAATGAAAGTATTAATTTTAGGTAATAATAATGGTAATTATTTGCTTTTGATCCAATCAAAAAGTACAACTTTAGTAGTAACAGCACTGGACAATTTTTTAATCTATTCTCTAGATAGAGAAATAATTTCATATTCTAATCTGTATAATTCTGATGATTATTTAAGATTAGTAAATTTAGGTGAACCATGGAATATCACAATATTTGATGGGTTGAGCATTTCTGTCAAATAATTATAAATACTCTCAGGTTGAAATTCCTCATACAAAAATTCAATACTCATTGCATCAGTATAATCAAAATAATTTAGATTATGAGCTATTTATTATACAGTTGGATAATGATTATTATCTAGATAGTTAAATTATGATAATTGTAATTATTTGTATTGTTACCATATTTCTTCTAAATATGGTGTGTAATTTATTTCATTTTTATCTACTTCTTGAAAGAATTAATCTAACATATTATTAAAATATCCAGTAACAGTTTCAGCAACTTTGAGTTCATCTACTCCTTCAATCAATTCTATTTCAATTAAAAAGAATGTAAAATCTCCATTTCCTTCTAAAAATGTTCCTGCATCAACATTCAAAGCCATCTTTTGTTTTACTAAATAATCTAGTAATCCTTCTTTATGTTTTGATTTAATTAATGATGCTATCATTGGTAAAGTCTTGCTTTTTTTAGCACTCTTAGGAGCATCTAATTAATAAGCTAAGATTAATTAGTTCTTATCTCCATTTGTCTTATACTTAACAATTAGACCAGTTTTTTTTAAGGGTAAATGTAACTTTGATCTTTTTTTCAGATTTAAATTTGGAATTTATGAAAAATCACTCTATTCTCTAATCCATTTGGCCATATCAGGATAATTTGATTTTACTACTAAACTCATTATGTTTGCACTATAGTATTGTGAATGAAATTTTACTAATTCTTTCATTGGGTCTTTCAAAGTCTTCAATGATCCTATAGTGAATCTACCTATTGGTTTATTTGATAATATCTAAAATAGATGAGAGATCTTCCATAAATCTCCTGATACTGCAATTTCATATTCACTATTTACTGTATTTACTTCTCTGTCAACCATACTTGAATCCAGTAAAGGATCAA
>JPFL01000588.1:5925-27786 GCA_000733385.1 Paramecium biaurelia
AACCTTCACCACATGGACTCTTTCTGATAGTCATTTTAAGATGTTTTGTTGGCATTCTGATTGGTCCTTTGAATACAACTTGTTATCCTGAATCTCTCTTAATGTTGAAATTTATTTATTACTTAAATTCCTCTAGCCTTTTCAATGACTTAAGTAGTGAAATTTTCTAAATCCTAAGAGCATCTAGATGTAACAATCATTCTAATTTTTTTCACTTATTATTCATCTTCTACTTTCTTTTCTTTCAAGTCAGCCATAATATTTTTTTTTAAAATATATTTTTAATAAAAGATTTAAAATGTATTTCTTCTATGTGAGGCTTTTTATTTATAATTATAATTCATAAATTATCTGATTTTTTATTTTGAAACATCCAAGAACACTCTCAACTTTTCATTTAAACAAATTCAAATACATTTTACCCCAAAATAAGTGACATAATTATTAAATTTTATTTTTCATAAATTATCATCTACTCCATGAAATACAGAATAAATTAATGAATAATAATTAATTGATTAATAGTCATAATTTAGTATTTTTAATGAATCATAAGTTGAGTATAGATTTATATTTTTATCTGAAATTACTTTATTATAAAGAATGTGTAAATAATTAGAGTCAGATTTAATAGATATGAATTACATTAAATGAATTTTAAATAGCAGATTCATTCATCCATATATGTGAATTATTTATACAAAATTAGTAATGACAGGGAAATGATTTGTAATTGATTAAAATAAATGAATAAAATTTAAGATTAATCTTAAATTGTAAATCTTTAAAATTTTCGATGTTTTTACTTAATTCTAGCAAAAAAAATTTATCTGTTGCAGCTTATTTTTCAATTCTTATCTAGAGATTTATTAATATTATTAAATTAAAAAAACTTGAAAATACTTTAGAAATTTGTTATAATTTAATCCATTACAGATTAATGTTATGAATAATTTAACTTGAATATGGTATAAGTAATAACTATAATTAGCAGAGAATATAAGATAGATTAAATAAATATTGAAAATCAATTTTCAATTCTGTAGAAGGGAGTCTTTGGATTTAATATTCACCTATATAATTTATACAATAACTGAATTCAATATAGGAAGTTTGTTAAATGGGAACTTCCAGTATATAATTTATTGATAATATTCATCTCTCACTGATATTATTTAAATGATTAAATCTCAGAATAATAAAACCATCATTTTGACATAATCTATTTTGGACGATTCCTCTGAGTTTTGGATACAAAGACCATAGGCTATGTTATAATTCTAGTTACAGGACTCTCTACAGGTTGTCAACAGAAACAGATTAATCATGAAAACATTGTTGCTAGGAGGACATTATATAAAATATGGTGAAGAAGTAAAAATAAAATATACTTCAGAAATTTCTTGATGTTAGAAATATGTTTCTCGAAATGGTTTACCATCCTAGAACATCATCAGCAGGATTTAGATTAAGTAAAAATGGAGAAAAACTGGATGTTTATGGGGAAGTCTAAAGTTGGTTGGAGGTGCTTAAAAAATATACTATACAATGCAATTTACAATAAAAATATAAAATAATAACCAAAATAGGAGAAGGGAATTTATTTCAAGTAATGTAATTTCATCAATTTGAAAGGTATTCAAGATAAAAAACAAAATTACAGGATTTTAATACGCAGCAAGAATATATGATAAAGTTAAACTTCAAAGCTCTACTTACCTCCTTGAGTAAGTGAAAAAATAAGTTACACTGTTGAGATAAGTAGATCATTAAAATTTAATTAAATTATATGAGATCTTTGAAAGTTCAAATCATCTTTACATAATATAAGACCTAATTGAAGGAGAAACTTTAGATTGTAAAGTTTCTTCAACTAATTTTAATTAAGAATAAATTGTATTTATTGTTAAATAAACATTAAATGGTTTAGAAGAATTGCATAAAAAAGGTTTTATTCATGGGGAAGTATGTTTAAAATCAATAGCTTTTAAGCATTAATAAGATTTGAAATCTTTATGTTTAATTCATTATTCTAAAGCAATGTTAATGAATGTAGCAAGAAACAATAATAAAAAAATGATTAGTTAAAGAACATCTTTAAAGAATGATAAAACTTATATTTCTGACTTATAATAATTGGGAATTATACTAATTAAATTATTAACTGGACATCAATTCCATCAATACAATTTACCAAATTCTATGGATGAGATTAAAAGCATACTTAATTTTTAATAAGTAAATAAAGAATTAGAAACATTACTCTAATAATTATTACTCACTGATTTTGAAACATAACTTAGTGAAAATAATACACCTCTTGAAGTCTTAAAAAATGATATATTTAAAAGGTAATTGGAACCAAAAAATTTTATTTTAAAATATTAAGCTATTAATGATAAAAATTAAAGGGTTAGTATAAAACATTTAGAAGAGGATTCATTAGATATAAGATCAAGAGTTCATACCCTCCCATATATTGAAAATAGATAGAGTAATTCAAGGAGTTTATCAAATAGAAAACCAAATGTTACACCTCTTAATCTATTTACATAAAACAAATTAGAAACCATTGTTAAATCTCCATCATAAACATCAGAAAGAAGATAAAGTAATTTATATCAATTGCCAAGGTTGAATATCTTACCAAAAATAAAATAAAAGATCTAATGATTGAGTTTTTCTCTTTTTGTTACTATGATTAATTTTCAAAATTTTTATCAATAAATTAAGTAATAAAACCATTTAAAATTTATTAGTTTAAAAACTCAATTTTTATTTAATTTATTTCTCATTTCTAATTTCTTTCACAACACTAATGTAAAATAACATGTCATTACAATGATATTAATGAATAATTTACCAACTTTCCAATTAAAAAAAATATAGATATAATAAATGATAAAAATTAAATATCATTGTATTTTATTTTATATTATATAATGCCTAATTTCAATTTTCTTTCTATTTTATATTATTTGTAATTGATTGATATAATTGAAATATAATATATTAAGACAGATATTTCCTAAATGAGAGAATTTAAGAGTATCAGTTAATTAAAATACTATTTTTGAACTAATATTGTAAAAGGATAGAAAAAGTAGAAAAAATAGACTTTCAATTTATTTATTTTTATAACAATAAATATTTTATGATAAAGCAACAACTATTGTAAATTTGTTCAGTTGATTCCTTTTTCAATAATCATACTTCTTTATTTCAAAAATCAGGTCCTGATCCATTTATAGCATAATATTCAAGTGAATTTTAAATTAGTAATCAAAGCAGGTTAATAATCAAATAGTTGTCTATATATCAAAATTTTATTAAATTAGGAGAAGATGTAATGAAATTCTAAATTTTAATAGAAATATATAAATTTGACAAATGTTTGTATGTAGAAAATAGTTCATCCAAAAACAGGATTATTTGGAGTAAAACTAAGTAAAAATGGTGTATGTTTTGAAATGTTTGGATTATTGGATGAATGGGTAGATATAATGAAGAAACATACTGTATAATTAGATTTTGGATAAAAGTATTAACTTTTTAACAAAATAGGGGAAGGATATTCAACAATAGTATATCTTATTTTAAATTAATTGATAGGTTTATAAGACAAAGAATAAAGTAAGTAAACAAGAATTTGCAGTTAAAGTATTTGATAAAAAAAGATTGTTGACTAATAATTATGAATCAAAGAAATTTCTAAAAGAGTTGAAAATAATTCGTTAACTAGAACATCCACATTTACTTTATTTTTATGAAGTTTTTGAAAGCAATAATCACATATATTTGTTAGAGGAATATTTAAAAGGATAGAAGTTATCATAATTTTACTAAAATTCAGAACCTCTAAAAGAAGAGTAAGTTTTTATTGTAATGAAACCTCTATTTTAAGCAGTCTAATATCTACATGATCTCAACATCTATCATAAATAAATTTGTACTTCAAACATAATACTTAAGTAGAGACATGATTTATCTAATCCATGTTTAATAGGATTCACTCAAGCAGAACAATATTCTAATATGGAACAAGATGATTATCAATATTTATAAGTAAATATAGATAAACAGAAATAATATTATATCAAGCTTGATGTACTTGCTTTGGGAATTGTGATGCATAATTTATTAACAGGAAATCAATTACATTTTGATTAAGCACTAGATGATGCAATGATGAATAAATTTAAAGGAACATTAGATTTATAATTTATTGATCCTCCTTTATCAGATTCATGTTTTGATTTTTTGAATATAATTTTTAATCAAGGATCTAAAGTAAGGACTTGTTAATAATTACTATAACACCCATTTTTAGAATAAGAAGCACAAAAGTCTAATAGAAATATTCCTATATAATTTTTAGGAACACTCAATCCAAATTAAACTTAGTTTAGAATAACTTCAAAATAATAATAAAGGTCTCCCAAAGTTTCAAAAGATGTTTAAGTTATTCCTATTAGAAAATAATTTAATATAATATCAAAGAGTCCTTAAGAAAAGCCAAATTTAAATAGTGATTATTTTGAACCTCCAATAACTCATTTAATGTTCCGTAGAGGAAGTAGATAAAAGAGAACTTTAAATTTTATTAATCATCATGATAACAGTAATGATTCAGCAAATTGATTTGTAAATCATAATTTAATAATTAATTTTTCATTGTTATAAATACTCTTTAGGGAATCTTATTAAAAGAATTCTTGAAATAAAACCAAAATATTTCAATAATTGATATAAATGTTATATGATAAGAACTATAAATAAGTCAAAATATATATATATATATATATTAAATAAATTCAAATTAAAAAATCTTAGAAATTGCATTTAAAAGATTCGTGAGGGAGGAAGAAGATGAATTAAGGTAATGAATTTGAGAATGCATAAGTTTAAACTAAATAGAGAAAAATTTCAGAATAGGATTGAGATAATAAAATATTAGTATAAAAGGAAAATTAATTCAAAAATATTTCATATATTAATTTAAATCATGAAATTCCTCTTGATCTCAATAATTTTACTTTCGTTTTAGGTGAGCAGCATAACTGTTAATTCAACTGATGCTTGTCTATGCACAACAGTTTAGTTACAAAAAGATTGTCTAAACAACCCTAAATGTGAATGGGATAGTACCACTTAAAAATGTAAAACAGCAACAACAACAACAACAACAAGATTCTAATCAAAGCTTTGTACAGATTCAAAAGCTTGTACAAAGTAATAGGGTTGTGCTTTTTCTGATAATAAATGTATAATAATGGGAGATTGTTAATCATATTTGGGTACTTCAAATGCTGAATGCTAAAAGTATTCTTTTAGGTGTAATTGGGATAAAACAGAGAAAAAGTGCACTTCAAGTGATGTATGTAGTTAATATGGTGGAGAAGGATAACAAACTGAATGTGAGAGTGTAACTTAATGGAATGGGGATAAATGGTGTAAATTTGATACAAAAGATAATAAATGTTTAAAAAAGGAATGTTCAGATTATGAAAAAACAACAGATGCTGATTGTATTGCAGCATTGTAAGATGCTAAATGCGTAAGTGACAAAAAAAAATGTTTGTCTTAATTAGTTAATTGTGAAACATATTCAGCAGACTTATGTTTAAGTGTTAGTGCATCGAATGGACCTTGTGAACTAAAAAGTACTGATAAAACTAAATGTTAATCAAAGACATGTGAAGGTGCTACAGATTCAAAAACTGATAGTGGTTGTGATGCATACTTAAAAGGATGTATAACAAACAATTTAACTTGTGTTAAAACTTTACCATCTTGTACAACTTATTCTGCTACGGATTGTCAATAATTGAAAGGAAATGCAGGAAGTTGTAAATTGACATCAGATTAAACACCTACTTGTAGAGACCAAAAATGTGAAGATTTTACTGAAATTACAGATGAAGCTTGTAACGCAAAAAAAGCATCTTGCAAAACAAATGGAGTTAATTGTGTTTCAAGCTTAGCTGCTAAATGTGATAGTCAAACTGCAAATTGTGATAGTATATTCACTGCAGAAGGAAAATGCAAATCTACAGATACTGCTAAATGTGCTCTAAATGAATGCGCAAGTTAAATTAAAACTACAAATGAAGATTGTGGTAAATATTCAGGAACTGCTGCAGCAACTTGTATCACAAATGGAGTGGCTTGTGTAATAAGTTTGGCAGACACATGTGCTAGTATAACAATAACACCAAGTAGTACTTGTGACTAATATATCAGTAAGGAAGGAAAATGTAAATTAAAGGATGGATCAACATCAACTTGCGAATTAAATCCTTGCAATATTCAAACCTTCAATTCTGATGATGAATGCAAAAAGTATTCAAGTCATGATGTAGCACCAGCAGTGGTTTGTAAAACAAATGGTGTTAAATGTTTAGATAATTTAAAAACTTGTGATTCATATTTAAAAACAGACGTATGCTCAACACTAAAGGGATCTGATGGATAATGTATGGATGATCCTGCAGATGGATCTACTAAATGTAAGATTACTACCTGTGATAAGATTACATCACCTTCTGCTATAACTTGTCCAGCTGGAAATTCAACTTGTAAATTCGATGGAGTAAATTGTGTTACCGCTTTGAAAACCTGTGAAAATTACACAACAAATTGTGATAAAATGATTTCTAGTAATGCTAAAACTTGTACAACAAATCCAACTGATGCAACGAAATGTGCTGTTAAAACATGTGCTACTGCTCCAACTAGTACCTCTACTAATGAAGATTGTATTAAATACTTAGTAGGTTGTTTTACTACAGGTTAAGGATGCATTGAATAATTATCAACTTGTAGTTCCTATAAGGGTATTAAGAGTACATGTGAGAAATATATTGGCACAGATGGTAAATGTACTGCTGATGATACAAATAAGGCTGAAGATAAATGTAAACCTAAAGATTGTGCTAATGCTACATCAGTAACTAATGATCAATAATGCAATACCTATTCTAATCTATGTTTTTATAATGCAAAAAATTAAAAGTGTTCAAAAAAGGTAGCTACTTGTGGTGGTGGCACAACAAAATTAACACAAGCTGAATGTGAAAGTGTAATAACATCTGAGTCTTCTGTGTATTGTGTTTGGAAAGGAACAGAATGTGTTTAAGCTACTTGTAATACTGTTTAAAATGTGAAAAGTAAGGAGGGTTGTGCAGTCTATGGGGCTAATTGTGAATTTGATAATATAAGTGGATGTAAAGACAAAACTAATTATACTTGTTCATCACTTAGATCGGCTAGTATTTGTTTGTAAGATTCTGCACTAAATGCCTGTGTCTGGGATACTACTAATAGCGCTTGTATTTAATATAATAAATGTTCTGATTACCCATTAACTCCAGTAAAAGATACTGAAGTTAAAACTACTGATTAAATTTCAGAGGAAACAAAAATTTGTAATTTATTATCAAATTAATGTTATTCTATTGGAGGCAATACATGTGTCTCTAAAACACCATGTTCTGCAATTAAAGAAGAAAAAAGTTGTATTGGTAAAATAGGAATAGATGATAAAATTTGTGGTTGGGATGCTAAAGCATTAGTTTGTAAAACATTTGGTCAATGTACTGATGTTGAATTATTAACTCATAGTGATTGTCAAAAGTATAGTCCTACATGTACATCAGATAGTAAAACTTGTACAGCTATCAAAAATTGTGCAGATGCTACAACTAAGGAATTATGTGATCTTGGAGGTATAGATGGAAAATGTTTTTGGTCAGGTACAGCATGTAGTCTCTGGACTTGTATTAACGGTACAGGAACCACTCATGATACTTGCTACAAATTATCACCTTCGTGCACTACAGATGGCAATAAATGTATGAGTATTGGAGAGTGTAGTAGTTATACAGATAAAAATTGTGTATTGGGATTAAAAAATACTCCATGTATTTATGATACAGGAAAATCAGCATGTAGAAATAAGGTATGTGCTGATTACACTAGTGTGACTGGTTAAGCTGATTGTGATTTAGCAGGTTGTGCCTATGATCCTGATGCCAAAGCTTGCATTGCTGTTGATAAGTGTTCTACTTATAAAAAGGAAACGATTTGTAATATCAACAAATAAACAGATAAGAAGGAATGTGTTTGGAAAGTTGGAAAGACTACAGCTGAAGGATGTTTAGAATTAACTTAATGTTCATATGCTTCTTCCAACAAAGATAAATGTGAGAAAATGAATTGTTACTATGTTCCATCAGTTACTAATGGTACAACAACTACTGATGCTGAATGTAAAACTATGGATTGTTATGGCAAAAATCCATTAGTTATAAGTAAAAGTCTATGTAATCCATTCAAAACAACTAGTTCTGATGGAAAGAACGAGACAATAACTTTCTGTGTTTGGAGTGATACTTCAAAAAAGTGTACTGAGGGAGATCCATCAGGAGATCTAACTGTTGATAATTGTTTTGTGTTATCAAAGTACACATATTATTGGAGTACAACATCAAGCAAATGTGTTTCATGCAAAGGGGGAAATACATAAACAAATAATACAACAAATGGAACAAATAATGAAACAAATAATGGAACAACTACAACAGATAGTAAAGGATTTACATTGGATATAATAATATACATCCTATTATTATTCTAATTAATGTGAGAAAGATACATAATATATCCATTAAAATTACATTATATTATTTATTATAATCATCTTTGATTAAGTTCTTGTGCAGCTGAAGATAAAGTTGCTTAAAGGGATTTTTTTGCAGCCTCATTAAATCTTCTTTCCTCAATTTATACTTTGATTATATTTTAACAAAAATACTTTGTTTTTATAACTTAGATCTCTAAACATTTGGTATTAAGAATTATTATACCAAGTCTTTTATAATAGTTTCATCACTATTGTACTTTCTTTCAAAATGTTCTACTGGAGCATTCATCTTTTATTTTCTTAAATTCGTCATTATTGTTGCCTATCTTGTAGCAGCTATTCACATCCTCGAATTCTATACCTTGCTCTATAGTATTCTTAAATATCCAATGTAAATAAGTATCTACTGTCCCTTAATGAACTCTCATTATTTGATTATATTAAACATCCTCTCTATCTCTAAGAATTTATTCAGCTTATCTGGTTCCTGCCTCTTAAATTTCTCTTAATCTCCTATCTTCTTCTGCCAATTTCATCATCTATGCTATTTTCTTTTCTTGTTTCATTCTCAGTAATTCTTTGCTAAGCATATCTAAAGTCTCAGTTATAACTTCCCCTTAAATAGCTTCCAATGCTGCATTCTTTACTTTTTCTTCATGTTACTACATCAAAATTTCTTCCTATTCTGCCTCTGGTAAATCTGGGATTTTTGCTACAGTCAAAAGCTCTTCAATCAATGCAGTTCTCTATTTTTAATGTTATAATCCTATACCTTCTCTTTTCCTTCGTACATTATATTTTACATTGCTCTCCCTCTAAATAATCTTTAAAGTAAGACCACTGCTGAATTTCTTCTATCATCTCCTTACCTTTTTATTGCTTCCTCTTTAAATTATTCATAATTTTCAAACTTCATTTCTTATCTCTTTAAATCTCCATTCTCAAATTCTTAGTTATAAGTTGGTGTAGCTGGTCTTATTATAATATTCTTATTTCCAATGTGATCTGCTTAATTTTCATTTGATTGATCCTATTTATTTAATCCAAATATTTAGTTTCTTGCTTTGTTTACTTCAATTTTATGTTGTATCTCCAATCTAGTGTAATCTTTCTCTATAATTTTTATAAATTAAGCCACATTTACAGTAGTTTCTAAAATTGATGGTTTAATTGTAGTGGATAATTCAGTTAAACCCTTATAAGTATTAAGAGCAACAGGTTAAACTTCATATTTACTAGCAATCTTATCTAAACTCAATCCTTCTCTAGTAATCCCTGCATATACCTTAGAAGCAAAATTAGCATAATCCTCTATAATCTCTCTACCTTTATCCTCATTATCTATTTCCTTTCTACTCTTTTACATCTTTCTTAATATCTTTATTTTTCTCTTCTATATTTTAGCAACCATTCTATTCTTTAGTTCTGTCTTCTTAATCTTTATGCTTTCAATTCTCTAAGCATTTTTCTCTTCCACATCCTTTTCTCTCTCTTTTAATGCTTCTTACAGCAAATATAATCTCTCATTTTAAGTACTAAAACACCATAAAAATTGCTAAATACATCTTGATATCTGTCTCTTTCTTCTTCCATTCCCTTTCTTCCTAAGATTTCATTAAAGCTCTCCTTAGTTTAAATGAAGCTTCATCTGATATAGGAGGTAGTGAATTTTCAAACCACACTTTTTCTCTATTCCATTCAATTGACTCTAATTCTTCAATTGAAGCAGGCAAACCCTTATCCCATTTTAAATGTTGCAGAGCCAAAATTTCTATTGTTTAATCATCATTTTAATCATGAGCAGGTGTATAAGGATCAGTTTAAGCTTCAGCATCTCTATAATCAGTTTAAATCTCAACATCCTTAACCTATACTATTTAATTTTGAATCTACTCTTTCTATCGTCACTTTGGCAGGAAGAACTTATTCCTTTATCTATTAAACTGGAGGTTGACTTAATTTTAAAGGAGTGTCTGTCATTGTTGGTACAAGTGGTCGCTTGAAATAAAGAGGACGAGATGATCCACTAATGTAATTGTACATTGATTCATTCCTATACTAATCATGTAGCACATATGCTTCTTACATCTGATTATATGTTAAATTTATTATTCAAAAAAAAACAAATTAAAAAAAAGAGATTCACTCAGAATCGAAATGAGATGTTAAATTTTGGAGATTTATGCATAACCACTATTATAGCCAAAAATATATAAACTTCTTTTTTTGTTTACCAACAATATTTAATAACTCAATGCTATTCAAAGTCAATATATGCATATCGATAAACAATTCTTATTACTGAGAAAATAATTAATCATTTTAGAATGAAGGGTGGAGACTAATTGATTTATTTTCTAATTTAATATTTAATACTAAAAGAAGTTTCATTACAATATTCTTTATGAAATTAAATATTTTTATATATATTATATTATATTTAAATCTTAATCTAGATTATTTATTGAATATTATATTCAGCAAAAGTATTCATTAATGATATATAATTATAATTGTATTTTAATACTCTTTGCTTTTTTTTTAAATTAGAATATTTTAAAAAAAAACTCATCAAATCATTAAATTATACCCATATATGCTTTTTCTTGTATAAAATCATATTTAAAAAATAAGGTTTCAGTTAGAAAATCAAGTTTATAAAAGATGGCAAATTATTTGAATTTATAATCGTCAAAAAAAGGCCAAGACTCTAGGCTTTAAAATTTGATGTCATTAAGATTCTTTTGAAAGGATCTTATGAAGGGTCCAAGTTTCAGATTAGTCGCTAAGGATCATTAGTGGCTAGTCTATTTGATAGAGAAGCTAAAAAGAATTTAAAGGCAGGATTTGAAAACTATAATTAAACTGAGGATTGTTTATCAGCTGATGAAAGAAATGTACGAAGACAAGATCAAGTATTATAATAAGTTCGTTATACAAAAAGTTTGATTCATCAAAAATAGAGCATTGATAAAAAAAGAAAGAAAATATATTTAATAGATCTTGGTTAATAATGGCAAATCTTTGGCAGACAATAAAATAAATGAAATGATTTATGAAATAATTGATAATCACGATTATTAATTATTTATGTAAATGATGTCTACCAATATTGTTAATTAATTTATATAACTTTAGAAAGTAGATTTAGATTAATAGATGACTTCATCTAATAGAATGATTCTAATTTAATTAAAATCACTTTATCTTTACTCTATTTTAATTTTAATAAATGTTATCCAAGAAAACTTTAAATTAATTTCAATATTAACTCTATAATATATATAATTTAAATGGGAAATTATTGTCATTCAGAAGAGACTCCTAAATCTGAAAAACCAACTATAAGAAATTCAACCAAAGGAAAACTTGTTTTACAGAATTTAATTTTAACAAATACTTAATTTATAGAGTAATGTAAGGATTCTTATTTCATTTAATTCCACAAAGTATAATCATAGGTCTTATTTAGAATATTGTTGAAAAAGACATAGAGTCACTGTCAAAATTTATGAATTAAAAAATGTTAGACGTATCTATCAAAGGATCCTATCCAACAGAAGAAGAAAAATAAATCATATCAAAGAAAATATTTAAGGATGTTAGATAAAGAGAAAAACATCTTTATAATTAACTCATGTTCCATTATAATTAATTCTTAAATGAACTTTTTGAATTAGATTAAGATTTTTAATTAAATACTATATCTAATTATAATGCTGGAGATGTTAGAGTAAATGCTCAATTAATTAGAAATACATTCGTTAAGCGTAGTCTATCAGATAATCATAGATTTTAAGAGTAATTAATTTCAGATGACAATATTCCACAAAATACATTAATCGATTAAAATTTAAGCAGATAATTTCGAGAAAATAAACAATTGGCAAATTTATTTTTGGATTAACTAAGCTGTATTTTCAAATTATGCTATTTAATACTTGAATATGTCTACTCAAATTATATCCTATCAATATTTGGCACTTCTATTGATTCATTTACAGATCGTTACCTATTAATATCAAAAATATATTAAAAAAATCTCATAGAATTAAATCCTGAAATCTAAAAATTGATTACTTCGGCAATCTAAGCCAAATATGAAAACAAATCATCTTTAATTAAATCTGAACATATGTCTCCAGCTATTTTATAACCTTAATTGATTCCTCCAATAGTTGATGGTATTGTAAATCGTTAATCTGAAATTGAATTATTAGATTCTATTGAGAAAAACTTAAAGAATTAATAATCAGATTAACAAATATAAAATAATTAGCAAAATTTTTATTACTCTTAAACATTCTCTACAATTGACAAGATTATTAATTGTAAAATGCCTTGGTTAAAGTTTAAACTAATAGGAAAACTGGATCTATAAATTGTCGATATTTTCTTGTAATCTCGTTCACAAAGCCAAATAGCTCATTTTATAGATCTAATTAAACCTGAAGATTCAAAAGTTGAAGTCTTGCTTTATATCCTGTAGAGGTATATGTCTTTAAGAAAGAATTTGAATTTGTCTCTATGCTATTATGAATTAAGATGGATGTAGGAAGATGATAATGTTTTACATAAAAAAGTCAAGACTATAACTAGCCCTTACTTTAGTAGATTCTTATCCTTATATGAAATTTCTTTTAAAAATTATCAAAGAAAATAAGCCCAACTTTTATATAATTGATTTTAAATAATTAAATGGTCTAATATCATATCAACTTCGAGTCTAAAATGTTTTTTATAGAAAATTAAGTTCAATATAATTTTAGTCTGAATATCTAAATATTTTCTTATTTTAATTGATTTAATATTTATCACTTATTTTTCATTTGTTCCTTTCTATAACTATAAGGCTTTTTAATTTATTTATTTTTATTTTAATCCGTTTTCATAAGTAATGAAAACTCTACTTCTATTTATCATATTCCTTGGAATAAGAGCAGTAAGAAGGAAGGACGAAGAGCAATTTTAAGCAAATTAAGAAATTTTACATAATGATCCCAGTTTTGATGATCTTGAGGAAATTGCAGAAAATCCATTGGGAGCAAAGGTTTTATAAACAGTTGCTCTGCAAATAAAAAGTGGAGAAGGCATAGATAGTATAGTTTCCTTATTGACAAATTTAAAGAGTGATCTTGAAGTAGATTATGCATCTATCAAAGGGAAAATAAATTTAATAAGATGGGTCAAATGCAGCTATCTAATCATAATGCAAATCTGATATGGACAGTTATAGTTAAAGAATTTAATTAGCAGTTAATGAAATTAATGATGTTGAATTTAAGGTTGGAAGATTAGAATCAGATATTGAAGATTATACAGGTGAACTAGAACTTAAACAATCTTAAATAGATGTAATTATTCAAAAATTTATTTATTAGACTTTTTAAGGGTCTGAAAATTCTTTAAGAGATTTAAGATTGAAATAATCAGCAAATTATAATAAAAGATTAGGTTAATTAAAAGAAATGATAAATGCTTTTTAAGTTATGCTTCCTAAAATGCATGAATTATATGATTAAGTTTAATCAAGAGATGCAGAAGTATAAATTAATATTATTTTATTTTAGTCTTTTGTATAAGAAGAAGCCTTTGCAAATTCTTTTGTGCAATTAGCAAATAGTGGCCCTTCTAATCCAATTTTAGCTTTAGTTTAGGTTACTTCCATGATGGATTCTAGGTCAATTCAAACAATTATAGAAAAAAATGGAAGTTGTCAGAGATTCCTTAATTACATCAGTAGATGAAGAGATTGCATTAGAAGAATAAGGCATTAGAGTAAACATCTTTTATTTAGATATTAGGATAATGATGTTACTCTTAATGAAATATTTAATGCTATGCAAGCTTTAACAAGAGAAAAAGCAGCAGATGATGAATCTTTGTAGGATACCATAAGAACTAGAGATCAATAGTAAAAAAGGGGAAGTGATGCTTAAGCTGAATTTGTAGCGTCAAAGGCAGGTATGAAATAAAGAAGAGGACAATGTTAAGAATTATTAGTCTAATATTAACAAAATACAATTTAAAGAAGCAGAGAAATAGAGATCATTAAAAAAGTATAAATTATTATTTAGACTAAATTAAATGTTGTGAAATCATTCATCTAAGAACAATAAATTTCTTGAACTAATTATTTTTAATATATATTGATAAATTATTTTTATTAAAATATTAAAAATAGAACTAGATTTTAAATTTTATTTTTTAATCTTTATAATATAATATAACAAATAAACTAAGACTTTGAAAAAAATGAATATCAAAACAGACATCAACTTTCATCAGATTTTAAATAATTGAAATAAAATAAATTTTGAAAGAGATAAAGTAAATAAGAAAAATAAAAAAGGAATATTAGTTATTAGATAATAAATAATAAAAATGATTTCTTATCATCAATTATATTCATTCTTTTTTTATAATTTCCTCTTTCCTTTAGTTAAGATTAATTACTCTTTTTGTTTTAAAGAAGAATTTTAACCTTAGAACATTTTTGCCAATGGACTATATGCATTATTATTATTTCGTTTTCCATTTTATGATTGCGAGATTGCTATATTATATCTTTATTCTAAACTCATTCTTTTAGGATTTTGTTAGTCTGGTTTTAATTTATTTTAGTTTATTCGTTTGCTTTGAATTTCATTTAAGTTGTTAATTTCAGTTTAAATTCCCAAAGACAATGAAGAAGAGATTTATTAAATATAAGTGATTATATTTTACTCTTCTTTTTCACATTTTGATTCTTCTGTAATAAAGAATTTAGGGTTTAAAATATAATTCTTAGTCAAAGATGGGAAAAATAACTGGTCCTATTCTTCATGTTCAATATTTTCTTATTCGTACTTAGATGATTAAGACAAAGGTCTTGAAACATGAAACTCTTAAGATTTAGTTTTCAGAGTTTATCCACAAATTATACCCATTTTAATTAAAGGATTCAATTATAAAAATGTGTGGATTGAGTAAAATACCTTGTAATTAACTATTTATTTATGAATAATTAAAATAATACGATAATAATCATGTTTGAAAGAGAATTTATTTTAAAATATCTCATTTAATTCTTCCATATAATATAGAATTTGAAAGAATTTAATGAGTTGTTCTCCTATATATTCCTGGGAGTTGAACTCTTTCATATGATTAGGGATTTGGTAATGTTTTAATTCTAAAACTTAAAGGATGTTGTAATTAAGGAGTAGAATTAGTTGGTAAAATTGGAAATGATTTTTTTTAGGATGTTTTAACTTTCTATGCTTTATTTAAATTTTATAAAGTAGATCTAATTTATTATTTTAATGCTCCAATTAATTTTTCTCTTTAAAACCATTTATGATTTAAAGCTTAATGAGAGGAAAATCTTTCTTAAGGATCTAATTTGAGAAGACCCTTAAGAAAATCTGAAGCTAATATGCTCACTCTAAGATTGTGAAAATCAATAACTCCTATTAAATTTTAAATGACTTTTTCTTGATAATTTCCATCAAAAGGTTCCTTTCCTGTAAATAGAATAAAGAGTAGAATTCCAACACTATAGACATCTACTTTGAGATCGTAATTCTTGTCAGCTAAGACTTCAGGAGCAACATATCCTACAGTTCCACATCGTTTAAATTAATATTTTCCTTCATCGTCATAAAATTCAGCTAATTTAAAATCTGTTAAACATAGGCTATCTAAATTATCTAATTATCTGAATATAAAATTTTCGAGTTTAATGTCTCTGTGCATTATTTTTTTAGAATGGAGATATGCAATAATTTTAATAATTCTAAATATGGCCTTTGCTGCTTTTTCTTCTGAAAACAAAGGATTCTTCTAAACATAATCTAACAATGTATAAGAAGGTAGATTTTCAACGATTATATAAATTTGATCTTGACTTTCGAATAGATCATAAAACTTCATTGTTAAATCTGTTTTTAATTAACGAATCACTGATATTTCTTTAAAAAATTATTATCTATCTTCATCATCTATAATTAATGATTTTTAATAAATTTTAATAATATATTCTGAACCATCTAATTTATTTTTTCCTTTAAATAACTCTCCAAATTTAATTTTGTTGAGTTTTGAGATAGGTGTATAATAATGTTAGAAGTCATATTAGACGGCAAATCTTTTCATATACTTATACCAATTATTTGCATTTCCGAAGAATTCAATTTTATCAAAACATTATGTTAAGCGAACTCCCATCCCCAAATCAGAATTAGATATTAATTCTATAATAGCATTTTCATAATTAATCCAAACAAATTTTTCCTAACAATTAATTCACTATTATACATTTTTATCTTTATAAAATAAATACTGATCTAAAAGTTTATAAGTTCTTCTCTTAACTTATTATTTTTTGCCCAAGTAAACTATGTCATCCTCAATATTAAAGATAGTAGGAAGAAATGGTAGATTAGATTTATTCCACTTCATTTCTTAAAAGGAAATCTAAAAAAAAGAACGACAATGTTTATAATTACAGCTATATAACATATTTAAAAGTACCTTGGATTCAAATCTTCACACATATCTTGTAAATTAATTTGAAGTATTTATTATTATTTTAATAATCAATTTTGTATCAATAAAAGTTTGATAAATCACTTAATTCATAGAACATTAATTTATTATATACATAATTTTATTCATAATTATTTTATTGGAATTTAAGATCTTCGAACCTATCTTAATTTATATCCAGCTGATGTTCTAGTAGTATTAATTGGTTTAAGTGTAGCAGGTGTATTTGGTGTCTAAGGACTATCCTCAAGATTGTTCTTTGTAACACAATAAGGACTTAGACTGGATAGTGAACTTTTTGGACTAAATTAAGTTGAAATGGCAGAGTGTTATTTAATGTTAATGTCAAAATGACCCAATTTCTTTAATGAAGTTTAATTTTGTCTTCTGATTTTGAATTAACATGTTTTTGTTAGGTTTTCACTTGCAAACCATGGATGATTTAAAGCCTCTTCAGCAGTTAATCTTTTAATAGGATTTTTATTCATAAGTCCTTAAAGTAAGTCCATTCCTACCTCACTTAATTTACAATCTTCAAATTTAACTTTAGCATA
Organism: Paramecium biaurelia; assembly: GCA_000733385.1. Lineage (NCBI taxonomy): Eukaryota > Ciliophora > Oligohymenophorea > Peniculida > Parameciidae > Paramecium > Paramecium biaurelia. Next base: position 23,653 of record JPFL01000588.1, read on the forward strand.
ATAATTTCTCATCACTACATCATCATAATCCTTTCCATCAAAAGGTGATTTCCCTGCAATTAAAATAAACATTAGAATTCCTACACTATAAACATCAATCTTGAAATCATAAACCTTATCTTATAATAATTCTGGTGCCACATAACCAGGTGTTCCACATCTAGTAAATAAATATTATCCACTAGGAGAATAATAATCAGCCAATCCAAAATCCCCTATGCAAATATTATCAATGTCATCTTTATTTCTCAGCATGATATTTTCTGGTTTAATATCTCTATGTAAAATTCCTTTTTAATGTATAGATGAAACTGCTTTCAATAATCTAAAAATTAATTTAGAACATTTTTCTTCAGAAAATGGAGGTGATTTCTTCATATATTAATGTAATTCACCTCCTTTCAAATATTCTAACACTAAAAACAAAAATTCATCTCCTTCAAAAACTTCATACAATCGTATTACAGATTCATATTGAATTTTTTTCATTATTGATATTTCTTTTATTATAGCTAACCTGTCAACGCTTTCATTCAATTTTGCTTTTCTGAAACACTTTATTGCATATTCAGATCCATCATTCTTGTTAACAGCTTTGAAAACCTAAAAATTATGAAATTATCTTACATCAGCAAAATTTCCTGAACCTATCTTCTTCAATAATGTATAACGATGAGAAAAATTTCTTTGAATGCAAAATTATTTCAAATAATTATACCATGGCTCTACATCTCCAAAGAACTCAAAAGCTTATTTATTTTTTGTAATCTTTATTCCAAGTCCTGCCTTTTAATGCTTTGTATATTCTATTGTAGCATTATCTAAATTGATCCATTTCTTCACCGTCTACTGGTTATCGAAAGAATTTACTTGTTTTTTTAAATAGAGCAAATAGTTATTAGTGATCCCTATAGTTCCTTTATATAATTCTTAATCTTGCTATAGATACATAGTATCAAGCATATCCATAGGTGCATCTTTTGATGGAAAATCTGTTACATTCCAAAATCCAGTTGCTTCAGGGTCATCAAAAAATGAGTCTTTTTTAATCACGTCCATTTTGGCTTTTTTAAATATAAAATTTAGAATTTTAGTAATTTCATTTTAATATGTTATTTCAGAGATAAAGTAAAACGATTTTACCAGCAATGGATTTGTAAACTGAAATTTGGAATTTTATTTTTGAATTAGAAATATAAGTTGATATAATTAGAATATAATTACAAGAATAAAGAAAATCAAATAGATATGACATTTTTAGATTGTCATTACATTATCTTAAGTTTTAATCAAATTATTTGTATTTTAACATTTTATATTTACATGCAATAAGCACATATTATAAAACTATTTTATGTAAAATAATGTCCAACGCTTAATAAATTTTTTGACCACATTAGAATAAAAACCTATAAAAGATTAACCTCAATCTTTTTAAGGAAGAATCTATTAAAAAAAATGATATAAGGATTTTAATTTCAAAAGAAATAATTTAACCAGCAAAAATAAATTGAAAATGAGAGAATCAAATGTAATTTTTAATTTATTTTTTCTAATATTATGTTAGTGTAGTCATTCCTAAACTAAGTTCATAATAAAAATGATGATTGCTTAATTAATAAAATTAATTTAGTTGACATCATAATTTAATGCTAGACTAAACTAGAGAATTAATCGGAATTTGAGTATTTAAAATATAAAGAAGATATTTGACTAATTATTAAATTTAATTATCGAAACTGTCCATATTAATGTTATCTATTTTAGAAAAGTTTGACATTTTTGGTGTTCCTATTAAACTGAAAACTATTAAACAATAAGAACAATTTAAAACATCTTAAAGTGGAATAATAGCAATCATCATAATGATTTTAAGTTTGGCTTATTTCATTTATGTGATATAATTATGGATAAATGGAAAATTAATTCCTAAAGTTACAAGTTCTTAAAGAATGATTGACTATACTACTTACGAATGGGAAAATGGTGAGATTTCCTTTATACTCTATGATAGAAGCTCAAAAATAAATCCATTCACAAAAGAAAATAATATCATTATGCCAATATTATTAGAAATCTAAGGATTAATCATTTCTGCTTATCCTAGAATATTATATAGCACAGTATAAGTAGAAGGAGATAAAAATGTTATAACAATTGATAAAGGGAAGTTAGTTTTAAGTTAAGTAGATGGGTCGAAAGAAGATGATTAAGAAGAGATAAAGTAATATTTTGTATTTTTTACAAAATGTCGTTAGGATTGGATGGAAGAAGGGGGATATTGTGCAGATCAATAAACTATGGATAATTATTTTAGTACAAATCATGGATTATTATTTTTGTCAATTAATCTCTAATAATATAATTATGAAACTTTGGAATTTGATGAAATAAAAAAAACTTAATTCTTTGCCTTTGAGGAAAGCAGCCCTTTTTATTCTTAAGTAATTTTATAAAAATAAAAAACAACTATTGATAATGGTATATTGTTTAGTAATCTTGAATCTTTTGATGTTATTAAGGATTATGAAATCAATACATAAGCAGTTACTAATAAATTTGCTTAGGATACAGTTAAGACTGCTGATGGTTCTATTTTTAAATTTGATTCATTATGTGCATTTGTATTCAGAATTGACAACATATAGACAGATGAAGCTATTCTGATGCCAAAATTAGGAGAAGTGTTGGCTCAAATTGGATCCATTATAAATATTATAATGTTATTGAAAATACTCTCCAATATGATTAACACTGCCATGTTGGAGAGTACGATATTGCATCAAATAATTGAAATTTATTATCCATAGTTTAAGCAAGTTTAAATTACGAAGAATCTTTTAGGCTAGGTTAAATAAGTGCATTATAAAGGAGTTGAAATCAAGTTGGCTAATTTTTCCTATAAACACAATTAATTATTAGAATTAGCAAGAACTAAATTCACTTTCAATAATATTATATAAGAATTATCCCGTGTTTAATTAGTTTTAATAAATTAGATAGGCATTGAAAAAATAAAAAATATATTTAAGATAGAAGAGGATCTGAAATTCTTTGAGAATGATAGATTATCCATTTCTAATTTTCATACTTAGAACTAGGCTTCCATATCACCTGAAGAGTCGCCTAAGAGGTAAGATTTTGAAAGATTTGTATTGTTTAATTCAGAATTTCCAGGATGACTATTATTTAAATATATAAATATTAAAAATCATACGTCATAAATTAAAGTGTAAATGTTAACATTTGATAAATATCCATTCTTGGCCTAACTTGGTTTAAAAGCAGAAAATTATGGAGCATCTCTTAATGGAACATGGGTAGGAGATGGAGAGTGGACTACTAGTTATAATCCAAATACAGGAGAAGCCATAGCAAAAGTGAAATTAGGAAGACTTTAATAATATGAATAAGGAATGTAAGATTTATTGAAGGTTAAGAATATGTGGGCTGAAGTATTTGATATATTTAAATTAGTTACCTATTCCAAGAAGAGGTGATATTGTCAGATAAATTGGAGATGAGTTTAGAAAATAGAAGGAAGCTTTAGGAATGTTGGTATCTTTGGAGATGGGTAAAATAAAATCTGAGGGTTTGGGTGAAGTTTAAGAAATCATAGATATTTGTGATATGGCCTGTGGATTATCTAGATCATTATATGGATTAGTAATTCCATCAGAGAGACCATCACATTTTATGATGGAATAATGGAATCCCTTGGGTGTAGTAGGCATTATCACAGCATTTAACTTTCCAGTTGCTGTATTGGGTTGGAATTTAGCACTTGGATTAATTTGTGGTGATGTCTGTGTTTGGAAAGGAGCACCTTCTACAAATTTATCATCTATTGCTTGTACCAATATCATTCATGAAGTCTTTAAAAGAAATGGAGTAAACTACAATATATAATTTATTAGTTACCAACAAGTATAGTATTCACTATTTGTGGAGATGGTGTATAAATTGGAGAAGCAATAACAAGTGATAAGAGAATTCCATTAGTATCCTTTACAGGTTCTACTTAAGTTGGTAAAATCATTGCTGCAAAGGTGGCATCCAGATTAGCCAGAAGTTTATTGGAATTAGGAGGAAATAATGCTGAGATTGTCCATGAAGATGCAAATGTTGATTTAG